>PVJS01002165.1:0-12500 GCA_004027185.1 Glis glis | reverse complement strand
CTTCTGAATATGTACTTTAAGTTGGTAAGTTTAATTTGTTTCCTTTTCCAGCACCCCCCCTCAGCTGGTCTTCGCTAGTCTCCCTCAATGCTGTGCTTTTTCCAAAATGCACGTATGGTCACGTCTCTAAAACCTCTTACAAAGGTCCATAGCTGCAGGGTAACCTCAAGCTCTGCAAGGCTTAGTAAAGACTTTTAATCTGGCCTCTGCTTCCTTTCTCCACTCAAATCAACTCTTACTCTCCCTCCTCCCCAATTAGAATCCCAAGGAGCACCTTGTCACTCCCCAGCACACACCAGCAAGTCACAGGATCCCACCCCTTGTCTTATAAGGCCCTTTCAAAGCTAAGCTCCAGCACCCCCTCCAGGAAGCCTGCCCTGATCCTACCCCCTGAATACCTACCTCCTTCCTGGCTGCTCTAATCTGGCACATCTCCCATAGCAGGTACCACACTGGGGCCTCCTACTTTAACTCTTTAATTGCTTTGCTCCCCTACTTGACCCTGAGCACTTGGAAACAGTGAGCAGTATGTCATTGAACTCTGTTGCTCCTGCAACCCCTTACCACAGTCCTTGGCGCTAAGTAAATGCTTAAGAAATTAAAATCAAAGTGGCCTCCCTCACCCCTGCACCCCTCTCCTTTGCCTCTGGGTGTGCGTGTGTTTTAGTACTACCTCTCTCCAAAAGTCTTGGCCGCTCCCCATTTGCACACGCCATAGTGTCATCTAGGAAGTAGACGAGGCATGTTGAGCTAATAAATAGTTGAGAACAGTTCCCTTCCACCAAAAGCACTAACGGACGCCTTGTTCGTGTCAGCTAAAGACAGTTTCCTTTCTGTGTTCCATAGGAGCAAAGAAAAATAAAAACTATTCTGGAACACCAATTTATGGAAGGGGTTGCAGAAGCTTCGCTATCCCAGTGCACATGAGAGAGTCCTCCCCCTTTTTAAAAGAATTGTTTTTGTTCTGTTTCCTTTGCTTTAAAACACACACACACACACACACACACACACACACACACACACACAGCTTGTTTCCTGCAAACAAAGGAAATAATAAACAATAGCGACTTCCAACTTTTCTCTGATTATTTGCCAGGGGTCTTCTGAGTTCATGTGGCTCCACTTCATTAGAGAGGACTCATTAGCATAAGAAGAATGCTTCTAAATTAAGCTACCCAAATATGCTCTTAGTTAATACTCTGGGAGCTAATTTATCGTATTATTTAAACTATAAATTGGCTCGCAGATCTATTTATTGAGGTAGAACAGCCAGGCAACAATGCACCATTTTCTCTTAGCTGTTGAGTGGTTTTTAATAATCTATTGAAATTTAAAAAGAGAACCATTTCATTAAATGGAAAGTGAGTAAATACGAAGAAGACGAAAATTTAAAGAATTATCCACCCATGGAGAACGGGGTTTTAAACATGAATGGTATTTTAAGAACAGAAAGAGAGAGAATTGGGGGTTGGCTTTTTAAGCGGTAACTTTTTGTTGGTTTAATTTGAAGTGTCACCAGAGACACACAAAGTCACTTGCGGGAAGATCACATAGAACCAAACAAATAAATAAGGTAGAGAGTGGCGTGAGGTGGAGACACGCGCAGTGGGCAGGAGCAACGCGAAACGGTGATAAAATACGGCCGTACTGTCACAGATGGGCTAAGTTGACACTACTTTCTGCCTTGCACGGCTTTGGGCTTGGCAGGGAAAAGTGTATGTTTTGTTTTATTTCAACAACTAGTGCTGTGAAAAAGTCCAGCCACTTGCCATGCTCTGCATCCTAAATTCCTGGGACTTGGGGACATTTCGGGGTTCTGGGTGCCCTCAGGCTGTGGATCAACAATAGACTTGAATGCAAAATACCATGTCCAATAATGGAGTTTTCCTAAACAGACCAGCTTTGGTGGATCTCAGGGTGCGCCGCCACACGTAGAAGGATCCCGTGGGTGCGGTGGCATGGTCTAGAAACGTTCTCATCGCCAGTTATACCAGAACTCAGGGGGTGGGACAGGGGCCGGAATGGAAGCAGGTGACAGGGTTTCATCACTTTTTCTGCAAATATTTGAAATCCAGCCTATCTGATTTCCTGAGTCAATGTTTCAGACGGGTTTCTGACCTTGTCCTTTATCCATTTCAACAGGAATTTCTTGGTGTGTTAGCCAGCTTTCCAGCACTGTGATAAAACACCTGAGATAATCAACTTAAAAGGAATGGAGGGTTTATTGTGGCTTTGGTTTCAGCCCATGGTCAGTTGGCCTGTTACGTTTGGACATGTGGCAGGGACCATGTGGTAGAGAGAAGCTGCTCACCTCCTAGTGGACAGGCAGGAAGGGGTGGTGTCCCCCAATGACCTGACTTCCTTCCCTCCAGGCACAGCTTCCTAAAACTTCCACCACCTCCCGACAGCGCCACAGGCTGGGGACCAAGCCCTTTAGCACATGGCGCTTTGGGGAACATTTAGATCCAAACTATATCACTAGATTTATCTTGAAAAGAAGAGGGATGCCAAATGTTGCCTCTTTCTCTGGAGAGACAAAATTTCAGAGAACCAGTGTTCTGAGGGCAAATCAGAGGCACAGAATCATAGCATTGGCCAACTTCCGGGGCGTAAATACTCCCTCCTTGCCCAATTTAAAGCTACTGACTTAATGCCACTGAATGTGGAGCTGAGCAGCAGTGCACACCTTTCTGACCCTGAGAGAGAGAGAGAGAGAGAGAGAGAGAGAGAGAGAGAGAGCGCTCTCTAGAACCTTCCTACATTGCTGTTTGCAGGAGTTGGTCAACTCTTGTTCCATGATACTGAAAAGACTAGGAGCCTGATCTGCGTCCTTGCAGCACCCCGGGCACAGAGAACCGAAT
This sequence comes from Glis glis, assembly GCA_004027185.1. Taxonomy (NCBI): domain Eukaryota; kingdom Metazoa; phylum Chordata; class Mammalia; order Rodentia; family Gliridae; genus Glis; species Glis glis. The sequence continues at coordinate 9,639 of PVJS01002165.1, read as the reverse complement.
GCTGTGACCTCTTCCCTCTCCTCCCCCTCTCTCATTCTCTCCTCCCAAAGAAACTACAAATGTAGATCCTGAAGCGAGATACTGGGGACAGGCAAATAATGAACTGAATTGTGCTGTTTATCCTTTCGTAGATATTGAATAGAAAAGCTAGACTCGGAATGACAGACCACAGGAGGAAGGGAAGTTTAGATGACTTTAATTGCATCAAGTCCTGTGTTGTTGAGTGGGTTCCTGAAAGGGAAAGAAAACAGACAGAAGATCTTTTTGCCATTCTGCTAAGACAAGTGAGGTCTTGCCTGCTTGACATTTCTGCGCCGGGAGGAGAGGGTGCTGGGCCCTGCGTGTGGTGCAAGGGGAGGGGGGTGGAGGGAAGATGGGGTGGATCATGAATGATGTTGGCAAGCCCAAGGGGTAAACCTCACTGCAGACACAATTAAGTCCAGCACACTGATGGAGGTTTGATCACACGTTCAAGCTGCTTTCCTGCTTTAATTAGGACTTTTCCCATGGGAAGGAAGGACTCAGAATACAGAACTCAAAGAAACCTGGAAAATAAATCTGCCCTTCCTGAAGAACATGTTATAATCCTTTTTTTTCTGGAAAGAGTACAGTAATAGCTGCAATATTTATTAGTGTCATGATGTCGGCACTTACTCCACCAATTAAAGGGAAAAAATATTCTTTAGACCATAAAAACTCAGATAATAGTACAGTGACCATTGGATGAGTGCTAATTATTTGGCTCTATCAGCATATGTCGCAAAGTTAGTACATATTTGTGGACTCCATGCCATGTAATATATGCACTGTCTCTTTGAATCCTTATAGAAAGTTAAATATTCTTGGAGTGACAGACCATTCTAGATTGTCTGACCCCCCTTTTTTTTTTAGTTTGGGTACTGAGGATTCTATATTCCCAGAAACTTCTTTGCCCTGGGACAACTGGTCACCCTAAATCTTACCTGGATTTTACAAATGACAAAATGGAAGCAGTTAAGTCACTGTGGCAAAGTCCCACCGCTGGGCTCGAACCCAGATCTGCCACATCCCCGCTCTTGACCACGATGCCACGCCACACCCCACTACACGCTACTGTGTGTTTAGGTTTCCGCTAACTGGAGGGACCAAGGAAAAAAGAAGGATCTAGCCGTAGCCAGTCACCCCAACCTTGCTGAAGTTCTGTAGAGATTCTTGGAGTTGATATAGAATAAGCTTCCATAACTTTAAAAAAATATATGTAAGACACATTCATAGACATCTAACTGATCTGGTGAATTGAAGCTAATACTTTCCCATTCCATATTTATGTCAAATCTCTAAAAAGGGGGGCATTACTTGATCACAGGATGTCTAGTCTGCTCTTCTTATCACACAGTAGGATCTCTTCTATTTATTTCATCTGTTATTTAGGGGGCACAATGCCTGCCTTTAGCCATTATTAATTTGCTAGTGATCTATAATTATATTATCTGTCCTTTTAATATTTACCTAAAGATCATGACATACACCCTGATTTAAGAAGTCATCTTCCATAAATTTCCATTTTCCAGATAAGCAAGTCTACCTTGTAACACTTTAACTCGATTTCTTCTGCCTTTGTGCAGCTCTTTTTTTTTAAACTCCTACATAATTCAAACTCCAAAAGCCGCTATTATTACTAATATTCATCTATTTTGTCCACGTACGTTCCTTTGCGTTTGCGCTTCATTTTCCTCTGCATTTCCATCTTTCTAGGAGGGATCATTTTCCTTCTGTCCGAAGAACCCTCTTTAGGGTTTCTTTTAGTGAAGGTCGGCTGGCAAACACCTTTGTTTTCCTTCAAAATCTCTCTCTCTCTGAGCTCTTCATTTCTGTAGAAATTCTAGGTTGGCAACTATTTTCTTTCAGAACTTCAAAGATATTATTGCAGCCTGGAGTGGTGGCACACGCTTGTAATTCTAGTACTTGGGAGGCTGAGACAGGAGGATCACAGGTTCGAGGCCAGCCTCAGCTACTTAGTGAGGCCTTCTGCAAGTTAGTGAGACCCTGTTTCAAAATAAAGAATAAAATAGGACTGGGGGTGGAGCTCGGAGGTAGAATGCCCCTGGGTTCCAGCCCCAGTACCACACAAAAAAAAAGAAAAACAGAAAAAAGAAGATATTATTGCCCTCTCTTGCAGGTTTCATTGTTTCTGTTGATTAACCAGCTTGCTTGCTCCTCTCCCTCCCAGTGGGTAGTCAGTCTGTTGGTTTCAAAGGAGATAAGTGGAGAGTTGGTTCCCATGTCCCGGATGGAGCGGACAGCTTGGAGCTGGGTGTCACGTCTGTGAGGCTCGCCTGTCTCCGATTGTCCACCACTCCCCAGGCATTGTCTTTCATGGATCTAAGGGGAAGTCATTGGGATTTTCCGGAGCTGGGACTGCAGGTCCAAATTTTCTTTGCTTGGGGGATTTTCTTTATTTTGGGATTTGGGATTCCCAAGTGCCATAACACTGCTGAAAGTTCTTCTGAACAATTTATTTGTTTATCTGTCTTTTTTTTTTTTTTTTTTGCTTGGACTCCTGGTCAGAAAGCCTAGAAATAGTGAATTTCTCTCTCACAGGGAAGGCGACACAAAATGTTAAGCTTTCTCTGCTACTCTCCTTTCTCCATGATCTTGGCCTGTCAAGTCCTGGTTGCTCTCTGGTGTCTTTTTTAGTGTTTGTGTGTGTGTGTGTGTGTGTGTGTGTGTGTGTGTTACCCAGGGGCATTCCACCTACCTCTGAGCTATACCCCATCCCTATTTTAATTTTTTAATTTGAAATAGAGTCTCACTAAATTGCCAAGAGCATTGCTTAATTGCTGAGGCTGGCCTCAAACCTACAATCCTCCCATCTCAACCTCCCAAGTGCTGGGATTACAGGTGTGTGCCCCCCACACCCAGATCTCTGATATCTTTCTAATTCAGCTTCTATTGTTGTGCAGTGGTGTGAGCTTAGTTTGATACAAGCTACCGTGTCATAATCAGAAGTAGGAATCCTAAATTACACTATTGTTGCAATTGATTAAGATGGCACATAGGGAAGCCCTTTTGGCAGCACCGAAGTTCTTTCTGGACCACTCCAGGAATGTGCACCATCTGATGGCTATGTCTGGGCCTCCTGAAGACCTAGAAGCTTCTCTCTGCCTCCTACTCAGTATCATTGGCTAGACTCCGAGTGCATGGTGAGGAGCACTCCTGTCACTGAGGGACAGCTTTCCCTGGTGTTGCCAGAGCCACTCTGCCTTCATCTCTGCTCTGTTTTTTTGAAAGTGTCTTGCTGACTCATTCTTTGTTGAGAGATGTCTGCTAACGAGCTTTGGCTTGTTCTTTGTTTTTTCTTTATTTTGGTTTCCAATTACCCTTTCTTTTTAACATATTTTATTTGAGTGCATATTTATTTTATTTCTACTTAGCATTAGAAGTAAAAACTAAGATCTGAAGGCTAAAAGGCAAGATTTAATAAACGTGGAGTGGACTAAATGTAGAAAAAGAACTTAAGTGTAAACCAGAAAGCATATCAAGCAAGAGTCTGTTGCGCGCACCTGCCATTGTACAGTGGGAACCGAGAACCATCAACCTATCCTATGTATTTTCTGCCTCCCAAACTTGGGTCTCCCATGGGACTCTGCTCCCTTCCTGGTTAATAGCAACACCCTTTGCAAATCGGCTCATACCAGATCCTGAAGTGGGGAGGGTGGGAGATTCTCATTTAACCTTCGTACCTGATTCATCACTAGTTCTACTGGTTCCACCCCAACACCCCCCTCTCCTTCCCCTTCTCACTCACTGTGTTTCCCAGGAGCCTACATCATCGCCCACACGGTCTGATGGACGGTCTCCCTATTGGCCCCCTCGCCCCAGTATCTCCCCCTACCAAATCCTCCTCCTCGCCAGATATTAAGTAACTTTCCTGTAATGCGAATCAGAGCATGTCATTGCTCTACTTAAAAACCTCCAGGGTCCACCCAGAACAGGCAGATCCATAGAGACAGATAGACAGCAGATTGGAGGTTGTGGGGCTATGGGGAAATGGAATGGTAGCGATTACTGAAAACGATAGTTTCCTTTGGTCTGATGAAAACATTCTACTACTAAATACTGGCGACGTCACATGACATCATGAATGCACTAAATGCTATTGATTCCCACGCTTAAAAATGGTTAAAGTCACAATTTTAAATTGTATTTTACCATGAAAAAAACAAAAACAAACCCGTATAGGATCAGAGCTGCTGATCCCAGAATGCTTCAGGGGCAGCTCATGGTCCATCTGGAGTTTGCATATTCAATCCTCCTTCATGAACGGGGTCACTTGCAGACTGCGGCACGTGTGTGCAGTCTCTTGACCCTGTGTTAGCTCACTCGCACAGTTCACTCTGTCTTCGGTGTATCCCTCCACCCCTACCCACCATTGTCTCTCCAGGGGTCTTCTGAAAGACCCCAAAAGGTCTCCCGTGACACATCTTCATCATCAAGCCCTTTATGAATTTCCCTCTGCATCCTAGCATCTAAAATGGCACAATTGCTGGGCACAGTGGTGCAGGCCTGTATTCCCAGTGCCTGGGAGGCTGAGACAGGAGGATCGCAGGTTCAAGGCCAGCCTCAGCAACTTAGTGAGACCCTGTTTCAAAATAAAAAAATAAAAAGGGCCCGGGATATAGCTTGAACATAGAATGCCCCTGTGTTCAACACCCAGTACCAAAATACATAAATAAGTAAATAGGCGCAACTGGAAAATCTCATTGCAGGTCTCTATCTCTATTTCTAGGAGAAATTGTATCATTTTCTTAAAAAAAAATTGAAGTGCAATGAAGCTTTAAGTGTTTGCATAACCTCGTTTTAAATTCATGACACATTTGTGACCCCCGGAACATCTGGAACCCATGAATTTGGAGGCACCCAAAATATATAGTGTCTGGTGATGAGACCATTTCCATCCAGGGAGACTTGAGATTAATCTTGTCACATTTAAATATGAAATCATGACCCTCCTACGTTTTGTTTACGCACCTCTAAAATCTGCAGGGCGGCTTGTGTCCTCGATTTGTGAGTGGCGAGGCTGGGCTATGAACAACAAGCGGGTTGTTTTCAGAGCTCAGAAATTGATGTTGGAGGTCAGCGTTGGTAAAGGGCTGTGTGGGAGTCAGCTTGACAAAACACTTGTCTGGGGACTTGCGGGCGTGTGGAAGAGCTTTCCTTCCTAAAGGAGCCTTCTCTCCCATCTCAGCGACGCCGTTTTCCCTGTCCCTGGAGCATTACATATGGCGGCTCAGAAACTGGTCCCAGGTTGTGTAAGTGACAGACAGCATTAGAACACCTGGCCCCCTTCGGCTGTACTTCACACTGATTATCACGGCCGTAGGTGTGTGAGTAAATACCAAGAGATACCTTACGACGTGCGAGTAAATATCGAGAGAGTGGGAAGCAGGAAGAAATGAACTGAGGTGCCATTAAATGAATTTTTCTCCTTCTCCTTCTCCTCCTCCTCCTCCTCCTTCTTCTTTTTTTTTTTTTTTTTTTGGAACTGGGGACTGAACTCAGGGGCATTCTACCTCCAAGCTATACACCCAGCTCCTTTTATTTTGAAATAGGGTCTTGCTAAGTTGCTGAGGGTCTTGCTAAGTTGCTGAGACTTGGCCTCGAACCCGTGATCCTCCTGTCTCAGCCTCCCAAGTACTGGGATTACAGGTGTACACCACCACACCCGGCTCTGTTAAATGAATTTCTACTTATATTCTCCCTGGATATGATGGAGACTTCCCCGCGTTGCCACAGAATAGAAAAAGTTCTAACCTGCTTCTCAACACGTAGTCTTTGGACCAATGGTGTCAGCATTGCTTTGGAGTTGCTGAAATGCAGATTCGTAGGTTCCTCCCCGACCACCAGAATTGGAAAGCCCGGTGTCCGTATGCATGTTCAAGTGTGAGAACCAGGATTTGAAACAGCTCCTTGGAGCCAGGATCATTGACATGAATGTGGAAATGTTGAATGTTCTAGGGCGGTTATGTTGATTAGGTTGATGAAGACATTTTGATTCTGGATTTTTAATATGGACCATTGTTGAAAGAGTAATGCTAATGACTAGTATTTAAGGAATAACCAAGCCAGACATTGTGCTAAGTGTTCCATTACTATCATGAATGCACTAAATGCTACTGACTCCCACCAGTAAGTGTTCCATCGACATCATGAATGCACTAAATGCTCCTCCCACCCTTAAAAATGGTTAAAATCACAATGTTAGGTTAAGTGTAAGTGTATTTTACTATGAAAAAAAAAACCTACAGGATCAGATCTGCCGATCCTGTTAAATCCTCACACAACTCGCAATTGACCCCAAGCGGCTATACTTCTTTCCCAATTGTACAGTCAAGGAACAGCGGCTCAGAGAGGTCAAGTCACTTGCCCAAGGTCACAGAGCTTGCTCGCGCACTCTGACCCCTGAGCCCTGGCCGGAAGCACGGTACTGACCTTCATTAGCCGCAGCTCTGGTTCTGGCGGCAGGACGACCTCTAGCTCTTGAGTATTTGGTTTATTGCTACTCCGAACCACTGCTGCCAAACTCCTTTCCAGTTGGAGCAGCTGGGTATTGTCAGACAGATGAGTCCGTGAGGTGTCCCCAGCAGAGCTGAAGCGGCACAGCAAGCCATCGTCAGGTCCCTGCGCAGGCTGGAGATTTGGATGAGAATCTGCAGAAGAAAATGCTAGCCTGGGATGGCGGGGGAGCGAGCGTCTTCCTCCGGGGCTGCACGAGGGGACTCTGGGCGCGCATGGGTTCACTTCCAGTCTGTGTTGAAACGCAGGCATGCTGCGTTTCCAGATGCAACTTGGACCCAAATGGTGAGCGGGCTCCGAAGCCATTGCCGTGAGGCAGGAGCAGAGGTCTCCACTGGCATGTGACAGGTCAACCCAATCCTGTGCTGGCAAATGGTGATCCGCCCCGCCCCTCCCTAGCTCAGAGGCCTGTTGAGAGGCGGGTAAAAATGTCCCCTGACTAAGCCGTAAAGCCCAGTTCAAGCACAAAGAACCATTGTGCAAGTGCTATGATCCCATTAAAAACACTGGTATTTGTATCAGACGTCAAGGTCCTAGCTAGTTATCTCACTAACGAGTGTGTGTGTGTGTGTGTGTGTGTGTGTGTGTGTGTGTGACAAACTACCTCACAGCTCCAAATAGCTCCATCACCTGCAGTTGTGCAGTGCACAGTATGGACAGCTGTGAGTGGCAAGACACAATTCTTCTCCTAATGTTGCTCTCGACTTACCTCCTGACGAGGTCAGATGGCACTAGTGGAGGGGTAGAGACTTCTTCATGTAGTAAGTGTACTTTTCAGCCTGGCATGGTGGCACAAGCCTGTTATCCCAGGACTTGGGAGGTTGAGGCAGGAGGATCACAGGTTTGAGGGCAGCCTCAGCAACTTAGCAAGATCCTGTTTCAAAATAGAAAAATAAAATAGGGTCGGGGGTGTAGCTCAGAGGTAGAATACCTCTGGGTTCAACCTTCAGTACCTAAATAAATAGATAAATAAGTGTACTTTTCTTCTTTCCTGCCACAGTTTCCATATACTGTAGCAGGTAAAGAGCCCAACTTCTTAGGAAGGGCCTCGTGAATGTGCTTTGTAATTGCTGATTGTGATTCAGCAGCTAGAAGTTTCTGGAAGCAACCCCTTCATTGCATAGGTGGCTCACTTTGTCCACTGGTGACTTCTCTCCATTCTCCACCTGCGCAACTGGACATCTCAGGTCACACTGGCCTCTCCCACCCGTGGCCGCCCTGCACTCAGGGTCAGTCCTTGCCCCCTTGGCATAGAGTCGTGAAGGTTCCTCCTCAAGGTATTTGAAACACTGTATGTCTAATGGGTAACAGACACTAGTCTTCTCTGTCTACACAGAGCCCAGCTCAAGGGTGGTTCCTTCTGTGGATTTGAACTCACCTCAACTACAAGTGTGTGAAGAATAATGCTTTAGCCAGGCACGATGGCACATAACTATAATCCCAGTACTTGGGAGACAGGAAGATCATAGGTTCAAGGTTAACCTCAGCAACTTAGCAAGACCCTCAGCAACTTAGTGAGACCTTGTTTCAAAATAAAAAATATAAAGGGCTGGGGGTATAGTGCAGTGGTAGAATGCCCCTGGGTTTAATCCCTAGCACCACAAAAAAAAGGAGGAAGAGGAGGAAGAAAAGAAAGAGGATGATGAGAAGAAGGGAAGGAAGGAAGGAAGGAAGGAAGGGAGGGAGGAAGGAAGAGGAGTGGGGGAAGGAAGAAGAAGAAGAGGAGGAGGAGGAGGAGGAAGAAGGCTTTATACAAGGGCGTGGGTGAGGGTGACATTGGTACACACTTAGTCTATTTCATCAGGTCTTAACTTTACTCAAAACAAGAAAGTCTATCAACACACACTGAACTCTAATCAACAGCGTAATGCTGAAGTATTGGGGGGATTGCGTCGAGGTCCCCATGTTGCTTTGAAACATGCCAACAGATAAGGTGGATCGATGGATGGATAGTGAGATAGACAGAGGCATCCGTATGTGAAATGAAGTGAATGTTCATGAGAGAATCTAAATGATATGTGACATGAAGTGAGATGGAACCCAGGGCCTTGGCACATGCTAGGCAAGCTCTCTCTTGAGCTACATTCCCCAACCCTGGTCTTTATTTCATATAAGCTTTAAAAACACTATAATCTGAATTAAACCTTTCCATTTATTTAGAATGTCAGTTTCTCTGAATTTCAATTTTTCTTCCATCTTTCTTCTTTAAGGTGGTGGTTCGAGGTGGAGGACACATTTTGCCCTATGACCAGCCTCTGAGATCTTTTGACATGATCAATCGATTCATCTTTGGAAGAGGATGGGATCCTTATGATTGACAAGCTACTTTCCTAAAAGAGACCATCAGGAGCTCTAGTCTTTGAGAAGAAAAATTTTAAAATTGAAGATGACATATAAATAAGAAAATTATCTTTTTTATATCTGAAAGATGTTTTTCATCAATAAAGAAATGAATTATCCTTGAAACAAGTGAGATTTTAATTGGGGGTGGGAGGAAGGTTTACCGTAAAGTAACTGTGCAAGAGGAAGGATTCATGACTTAACCCAGAGGCAGGAAGGATGGGTTCTGTGACACTGATTCAGATAGTAATCGATAAATGAGATTTGGGGTCCAATGAATTCTGATCCCCCCAAGAGTAAGTGAATAGTGCAATAAATAATAAAGTTGTAACAACATCTGGTTCCATACATAGCAAAAGAGTTTGTCATGGACTGCATCTGAAAGTGTTTGGTGAATATTATCAGATAAGAAAAGCTGAATTATCACCCCCACAGGAATGGGGGTAGTTATAACTATAATGGGGAAGAGATTTTTTAACATATGAAGTCTTTGTATGAAAGATAGCTTGGAATTCTTTGAAATAGAAATCTTAAGCTGGGTGTGATGGTGCATGCCTGTAATCTCAGTACTTGGGAGACTGAGACAGGAGGATCACAGGATTGAGGCCAGCCTCAGCAATTTAGCAAGGCCCCTGGCAACCTAGTGAGACCCTGGTTCAAAACAAAAACTTAAAAGGGCTGAAGGTGTAGCTCAGAGATAGAATGCCTCTGGGTTCAATCCTCAGTACCACAAAAAAAAAAAAA
>PVJS01002164.1:0-87504 GCA_004027185.1 Glis glis | reverse complement strand
ACTGGGGATTGAACCCAGGGGCATTCTACCTCCAAGCTACACCCCCAAACCTATTTTTTTTATTCTTTATTTTGAAACAGGGTCTCGCTAAGTTGCGGAGGGCCTCCCTAAGTAGCTGAGGCTGGCTGCGAACCTGCGATCCTCCTGTCTCAGCCTCCCAAGTACTGGGATTACAAGCGTGCGCCACCATGCCCGGCTTAAACAGATTATTAAAAAAAATCTCAGGGGTCACATGCGATTGAATATTAACTGTATTCAGGTAAAATTTCCTTATATATTTTAAGTTCCTCAAATGCAAAAGATGAGCTACTTCACTAAAAATGTTTTCTTGAAAGTCAAGTTGATTTAAAACTGATATTTTTTTTTCTTGTGGTCTTAGGGATTGAACCTAGGGCCATGCTACCTCCTGACTATACCCCCAAGCCCTTTTTTATTTTTGAAACAGGGTCTCACTAGGTTGCTGAGAGTCTTACTAAGTTGCTGAGGCTTGTCTCAAACCTGCAATCCTCCTGTCTCAGCCTCCCAAGTACTGTTATTACAGGTGTGCACCACCACTCCTGGCTGAGAAAAAATTTTAAGTTAATCTTATGTTCGTATTCTTTTTCTGGATAATAACTTGATCTAACCTCATGCAGTCAGTAAAACATACATTCCCCCCCCCCAACCTGTTCCGCTTACATTTTTCAAGGATTGGATGTATCCTCATCCTTACTTTTCCATAAATTTGAGGGAATGACCAAGCTGTGTGCCACTCAGGGCCCATTTGTAGGTATCTGTTCTTTTAGAACTGAGTGCTATTTTGTTAGATTCTTGTTGGCCAATGACTAAATCTACTGTGCTAGATGACCCCCCCTTCTACCTGGAAGTGCATGTGGGTGTAAGAAATCCCTGGGCATCAAGATGACGGTGATATAAAGGAAGCCAGAGGGAGCTGAGGCCCCTCACTGCCATTTTAAGATTGACCTTTAACTTTCTGGATGGCCAGGAGCAACTTTAGCTGCAGATGGCCTTGGTGACAAATGCCCAGCGGCTCCGGTTTAAGGGTGTCAGGAGCAGCGAGAGCCACACCAGGTGTCCTGGTCACCAACCTGCTTCCCGGGGCTGCAGTCTGGTGTTTGTGACCAAAGTCCGCTGCATGCAGCCAGCCAGAGCTGTCTCTGCCCCAACGGGAAACAAGGAATAAAGAAGTGAAGGGTATTTGGCTTGGTTGTGTGGGCAGAAGTATCCTCATCAAAACAACTCTGAAGCTCTCCTGTGGGTGTGGAGGGTGTGGCCTGTAACTTTTTCACCGGGACAACAGCCACAAGGAATTAACCACGCTTTCTCATTGAGTGCGATCGTCCAGGCAGAAGCTCTATGTCAGTCACCCAGACGACCCCGTGGCTGCCTCAGGTTGGACAGACTATTTGGGGGACCCCCGGCTACTTTCTGGACACCCTCACTGAGCCAGGTGGTGCAAGTGAGAGATGAGTGACTTTGAAGAATGGATGTCGGGGACATATAGAAAAATGGAAGAGGGTCCTCTCCCTCTGTTGACGTTCGCTACAGCTCCCTACCACGACCAGAAGCCTGGCACGAGTGGGTTACGGAAGAAAACCTATTACTTTGAAGCAAAGCCGTGCTATCTGGAGAATTTCATTCAGAGTATATTCTTTTCCATAGACCTAAAAGATCGCCAGGGATCATCACTGGTGGTCGGTGGAGATGGGCGGTATTTTAATAAATCTGCAATAGAAACCATAGTGCAGATGGCAGCTGCCAATGGGGTTGGTATACGATAAGTATTGTTACGTCCTCTGGCTCTCCCCCTGACCTCTTAATTTTGCAGAAATATATAGCTGTAGCAAGAATTGTGTGTGGTAGACACCTCAGTAGCCTCCACTCGAATTTCACTGTGACATCAGGGAGTGCATGTTGTGATAATACTACAGAATTACACTAGATATGCTGGCATCTGAGGATGTAAGTTCAGCTTGATCTGTCTTGTTGTGCTCTGTCGCTGTCGCTTGAAAAGTACCTGTTGCTTTTTTAGCCATTTAAAGCACACTCCTGGCCTTCAGCTTTTGTCTCTGCATTCCGACTAGCTCCAAGGGGCACCCTGTCCTCTGTCAAGAGGGCCGTGATGAATGGTGGAGGGGGGGGCTTTGGTGTTCCTTCAATGGCTTCCTTGTTGAAGTTCAGTCACTTGTCAAACAGGAACACAAAAGCCAGGGCACGCTGTTGTTTGTGGCTCCTGGTAGTCATGCAGAAATGCTAGGAGGGGATTGGAAAATGTTAGGTGTGAGCCTTCCAAGAGGATCTGTCCCAGAGGGATCTGCTTATAATGACCTCGGACACAAAGAAGACCTGTGTGCGGCAAATTTGTGCAGCAGGGTAGAGATAATAGCTCCTGTAAGACTATAATATGAGTAGGCCCTGCCGAAGCACTGCATCAAGAAAAAAAACATGTCGGCAGGATTAAGCAAATCAGAAGGAATATTGTAGCAGAAAGCACTGATCTTGATGATCTAACGGTTTGCGCAGCCCACTGATTTACAGGAAGGAGGGCGCCAGGACATCGCTGGTGTTGCTCTGGGCTTCCTCTGTGGGACCAAAAAGAAAATATTTTTAGTGCTTTAGATAATGCTTAGGTCCTTCAGTACCTGTACATTTTAAAGTCCACTGTGTTTCTTTTCCAGAAGAGATTCTGATTCTGAGAGCATAAAATTTAGCATGCAACTGAATGTGTTGGGCATTCATTTTCAGTCTATTTTAGTAATATGCCAAGCATATTACTTACAATTAAGTTAAAATGTTAAAAGGTTTAAGAGGTTTGTTTGCAAAATCCAAATTAAAAAAACCACCAAATTTAAGGGTATTTGTGGACCCTATGGTTTATAATGCAAAGGTTTCCTTTGATACTTAGTTTCAGAATCTGAATGCCTCTCGTGTAGAAATTGCTGATAAAGCACTCAAATAGGAAATTATTATGAAGCATACACATTTTTAAGATAAAATGTGACGTGCCGTAAATTTCATCTCTGAGGAGAGCTGCACAGGGAACAGTATTAAGATGCTTTTAATCTTTCGAGAGGGACGAAGGGAACATTATTTCTCAGCATCTATCTAGACCGTTGAGTGGATCTGGTACACTGTCCCCTCCGCAGTGATATATTTGGCTTCATTTCATTTTTGTGTGGAGCTGAAGGATGTGGAAGAGGCGGTAGGAATGTGTAATTCAGGCAGCCCCTGTAGACTTTCTCAGATTTACTGTCCGAAGGTTTGCTAAATAATACATTGAAGTGATAATAATTGACTAAATATGGTAAGTGCCTATTTGTTAGAGCTATGGCAGTATTTTCAAGTCTTTTCAAGGACATTCCTTATTAAAAATAGAGTTACATTCAAAGCAGTCATGCTGGCCAACTGAATTACTTAAAACATTTAGTAGATGAATAAAGCACTTTAATCTGATAAAGCCCATGAAGTTCTAAAAGGTCCCGTTTCTTCTTTTTCTAACAAATCTTAAGTTCTGACTCTATTAACTTCGCTTTGGTTGTGCAGAGGGCTGCAGGGAGGAAATCTAAAAGGAAGGAAGGATCATTCTTGCCACAGGGTTTGGCAAAAGACAACGTTCCTCACCCTGTCAATGCCAAATCTTCCCATGAGCTGATTTGTAGAGGACTCTGCAGGCTAGTGAACGAAACGGAGACCATTTCACTTTTTCCTCCTGAAGTGCATGTGTAATCTGGTGCATTTATGGGATATAAAATATAATTAGTCTTCATTGGAAGTTTCTCTTTGTTCTTATTTTGCATAGAGCTGGCTGGTTTGTTTGTTTGTTTTTGGTACTGGGGATTAAACCCAGAGGCATTCTATCTCTGAGCTACATCCCCAGTCCTTTATTTTTTTTTTATTTTGATACAGGATCTCTCTAAGTTGAGGGTCTTGCTAAGTTGCTGAGGCTGTCCTTGAACCTGCGATCCTTCTGTCTCAGCCTCCCAAGTATTACAAGTGTGCACTCATTCCCTTCTTTTTTTTGCGGTACCAGGGATTGAATGCAGGGGCGTTCTACCTCCGCGCTACACCCCCGGCCCTATTTTTTATCCTTTATTTTGAAACCGGGTCTCATGAAGTTGCGGAGGGCCTCACTAAGTAGAGAGAGAGAGAGAGAGAGAGAGAGAGAGAGAGAGATCCCTTCTTTTTAAGTTAAAAAAATACTTATGTCACATATGTCCTTGCAATCTCCTCAACATCTATAGATAGCAATGTCAGTTTTGAATATGGTAACCAATATTTAAAAACAATTTAATTTGTAGTGAAAACATAACAAAATTTACCATTTTAGCCATTTTAAGGGCACAGTTCAGCATGTTAACTGTATTCACATTGTTGTGCAACACATCTATAGACCTTTTCCATCTGGCCAAACTGAAGCTTTACAGCTGTTGAACAACTCCCCATTCTCTCTCCCCTAAACCACTGGCAACCGACATTCTCCTTTCCATTTCTATGATTTTGACCCCTTTAAATACCTCATGAAAATGGAATCATGTACTATTTATCTTTTTGTGACTAGCTTATTTCACTTAGTATAATGTCCTCAAGGTTCATCCATGTTGTAGCATGTGACAGGATTTACTTTTTTTCTTTTCTTTTTTTTTGTGGTTTGGGGTATTGAACCCTGGGACATTCTACCTCTGAGCTAGACCCCCAGACCTTTTTTAATGTTTTATTCTGAAACAGGGACTCACTAGGTTGTTGAGAGTCTTACTAAGTTGCTGAGGCTGGTCCCAAACCTATGATCCTCCTGTCTCAGCCTCTCAAGTACTGGGATTATAGGCATACACCACCATGCCAGCTCCAATATAAGTTTCTATTTTGTTTTTTTGCTACTGGGGATTGAACCCAGGGACATTCTACCTCCAAGCTATACCCCCAGACCTGGTTCGCGGCCAGCCTCAGCTCTCTCTCTCTCTCTCTCTGTCTCTCTCTCTCTACTTAGTGAGGACCTCCACAACTTCGTGAGACCTGGTTTCAAAATAAAGTATAAAAAAAACGGGGCCGGGGCTGTAGCACGGAGGTAGAACACCCCTGGGTTCAATCCACGGTACCACAAAAAAAAAAAAAATCTACCTTCATCACTTTTCCAATCCCTGGCTCTGTAACCTCCTCCAATCTAGTTTCCTTTGCTTTTAAGGCTGAGTACCATTCCGCTGTATGTGTATGTGTATGCAGTGTTTTATTGTATCTGCTCATCTGATGAAGGGTGCTTGGGCTGTTTCCACCTCTTGGTTATTATGAATAATACTGCTATGAATGTTGGTGTATAAGTGTCCTTGTCCAGCTTTCAATTCTTCAGGACTATATCTAGAAGTGGCGTTTCTGGATCATGTGGAATAGGGAAGTGGTTTGTGTAGAGGAGAGACGCTGAGTTTTGTATAGAAAGGCCTGAGCAGGTGGGTTGGGCTCAGCCTGGCAGAGCAGGCGGGTTCGGGTGGGAGGGAAGCCCAGGAGATTGCAGGAAAAGCTGTCGCAGTGGTCCAGGCAAGGGACCAATATCTCCCTGTATAAGATTGAGGTGTCATGTTTCTGAGGGGGATTCACAGAGTCCACTCTGAAGGGGAGGACGTTGGCCTCTTAGGCTCTCTCGAGAGATGTGACCATGGACTTCCTTGCTTTTGTCTCTCGGCTTTCCTCCTGTCTCTTGCCCCTGGCACAATCCCCTCAGCCTGGGACCATCACTGACTGCAGCTCTCACCATAGGAATGGTAGAACTAGGGGGTGACTTTGATGGTGGAGAGTAATATTCCTCAGTCTCTCCTTCCACACCAAATACATACAAAGTCCAAGTAAAAGTTGGTGTGCTGTGGGCAAATACAATTTCCACATAACTCCGCTAGCTCTACTGGCTGATTAAATTGCCACCATGGAAGTGCTCCGCTGGGCTTTTCTCATCAAAGGCACATGAGGGCTGGGTGTGGTGGCACAAGCCTGTAATCCCAGTACTTGGGAGGTTGAGATAGGAGGATTGCAGGTTTGAGGCCAGCCTCAACAACTTAGCAAGGCCCCCAGCAACTTAGCGAGACCCTATTTCAAAATACAAAATTATCAAAAGAAAGGGCTGGGGGAGTAGGTCAGAGGTAGAACACCCTGGGTTCAGTCCCCAGTAACACACACACACACACACACACACACACAGCACATGAGGAAACTCCTGCAAGGGGGAGATGTCACTATTCTATTGTATTGAGTCAGGAGGTTCCAATGCCATCCCCAGCTACAATTAACTTGCTGTGTGACCTGTCTTGTCTTTCCCAGTGTCTGCCACAGTACCTTTCCATTGGTGCCTCGTAAGTGCTGTTGGTGTTGCACAGATGCAAGAGTGAAGGGATGGGCGGCATCGTGACAATTTTGGACCTCAGCTTCCCCAGCTGTGTGATGGGAAGTGCAAATGTGAGAATGCACTAAAAGTGCCCTGGGATATATAAGTGGCTCCGCAATAATCACCAGTACTGATCCTGCACCACCTGCAGGTTCCTCTAGCCTAGAAAGGAGCCTACTAATAGCACCTATCCTAGTGGGTACCATTTCCTGGGGGGGGCAGGACACAATAAATACAAAAACTGTTCAGAGCCAGGCGTAGTGGTTGGGGTTAGGGTTCGGGCAAAGGCAGATTTAAGAACCAGGTTGATGCATATATGAGCAGAGGAAGGTGAGTTAAGAATAAAACCATAGCCAGGCGCGGTGGTGAACGCCTGTAATCCCAGTACGTGGGAGGCTGAGAAAGGAGGATCGCAGGTAGAGGCCAGCATGTAATAACTTAGCAAGACCCTGTTTCAAAACAAAAAATAGAAATAAAAAGGGTAGGGAGTGAAGCTCAATGGCAGAAAACCTCTGAGTTAAATTAAAAAAAGGCCCAGCTGTGTCCCTTTCGGTGGTTCTGACTGGCTTTTACGCAGTCATCGCCCCCAGCATTCTTGTCTCTGGCACAGATGACCAGGTGCACCCTCACATGGGTAGGTGGCCCTGCTTTGAGGAATCCACCACATGAAAATCCAAGCTTTCCTGGAAAGATAAAACTTGTAAGACACATTTTACATTGTTCTTGATATAAAGTTTGCCCTTCTAGCTGTGGTTGTGGCGCACGCTTGTAATCCCAGTACTTGGGCGGCTGAGAGAGGAGGATCGCAGCTTCGTGGCCAGCCTCAGTTACTTAGTGAGGCCCTCTGCAACTGAGTGAGACTCTGTTTCCAAATAAAGAATAAAAAATAGGGCTGGGGGTGTAGCTCGGAGGTAGAATGCCCCTGAGTTCAATCCCCAGTACCGCAAAAATAAATAAATAAATAAAAAATAAAGTTTGCCCTTCTTAGTTTTTAGGAATTTCATATTACAACAGCTTTCTCTATGGGTAGAATCCCTTGAACTAGTTAAGCTCCTATCCTTTTTCTCATTGTGGATTGAAAGTATGACTGAGTTTAATAAAAATGTGGGTTTTCTCACAATCTATCAGTGTATCCAAATTATGAATCTGATCTAGAAAGGCTTGGCTAGGAATATGCTCTGTTTTCTTGCCAGAAAACCTTAAAGCACCCTCAGACCACACACCCTTCTAAAACTCCATCATCCCCCAAACCAACTGATGGCTTCCTTCAGCAGTGCTCATTCTATTTCAGTCATATGGTGGAGACATCCAAGGTGTACATATTCACTAAAGAAAATGTTTTCTGGTCAATAGACTATGTTCTTTGTCCATCTTCCTGTTGCTTTGGCGTTTCTGTGTGGTGGCTCTGCATTTATGGCCGTTATAGTGCATGTTCTGGATTTCTTCTCCTAGATCGGTCGCTTGGTTATTGGACAGAATGGCATCCTCTCCACCCCTGCTGTATCCTGCATCATTAGGAAAATCAAAGCCATTGGTGGGATCATCCTGACGGCCAGCCACAACCCAGGAGGACCCAATGGAGATTTCGGAATCAAATTCAATATTTCTAATGGAGGTGAGAGCAGGCAATTTTATGTTCAGTTGGATAAACCAATACCTGAAACCTGGGGAGGCCAGGGCTGTGGTTCTCATCCGATCCAAGGAGGGTCTTTGCATCCTTTTGGTGACAGTAAAATGCTTCCCATTCTGCTCTTCCTGAATGTTAAGAGCCATGCATGAGTCATCACGAACATGATACTGTCTTGTAGAAAACCCAAGCGGTACGCTGGTGAATGTGGTGGTGAAGAGGAGTCGCTGAGCTTTGGATTCTTGGTGATTTTCACGTGAACTGCACAAAATGACCCACCGTTTGCTGTTTGATTTCCAGGTCCTGCTCCAGAAGCAATCACTGATAAAATCTTCCAGATCAGCAAGACAATTGAAGAATATGCAATTTGCCCAGACCTGAAAGTAGACCTGGGTGTTCTGGGAAAGCAGCAGTTTGACCTGGAAAACAAGTTCAAGCCCTTCACAGGCATGCCTACGCTCCTCCTCACTCCTGTTTCCAATTTGAGCAATTTCCCTTGCAGGGTTTTATTCAAGTGGGTCTTCAGCTTCGGAAAGGTTGTGGTCACTGAGCTTTGCATGTATTTATTAGTTAGCAGGTCTGGAATTAGGTTTGAGAGTCTAGAGACCTGGGCTCTCTGGGACCTGCCGTTGATGAGCTGTGTGACATTGAATAATTTAAAAATCATTTCAAATGTTCCAGGCCTTAGTTTCACACCTATAAACCAAATGGCCTTGACTAGAAGACCTGTAAGATCATATTTGTAGCTGACTTTTATTGAGCTTTCATTATGTGCCAAGCTCTTTTTTTTTCTTTATTTTGGTACCAGGGATTGAACTCAGGGGCATTCTACCTCCCAGCTACAACCCTAGCCCTTTTTATTTTATTTTTATTATTTTGAAACAGTCTCACTAAGTTGCCAAGGGTCTTGTTAACTTGCCGAGGCTGACCTGGAACCTGTGATCCTCCTGTCTCAGCCTGTGTCAAGCTCTTTACATGCATTATTTCATGTTATTCTCACAGTAGCTCTGTGAGGGCAGCTGTCAATATTCATTATTTACAGAGAAAGAAACAAAGGCTGAGAGGTGAAGTTAACAGGCCCAAGGTCACATAGTGAGTGGTGAAACCGGGATGCAAACTCAAGTGTAAATGATTCTCAAGCCTGGGTTTCTTTTTTTTTTTTCTTTTGCCTTAATATTCAGTACAACCAATCAAACCATTTGTTAGGGCTGCATTGAAACTCTGCAGAGGCAGCCCTGGTTGACATTTTGTTGTTGAATGCCAATGTGCAAAATTAACTGATGGAAGAAATGTTTATAAGTTTATTCTTATTACTAGAATGAAGATGAGATGTTGGCGAAGTGGCCTGCATTTTGACTTTGCCCTGACATGCATTCTTTCCTCTGGACCACAGCTTTACGGAGTGCATTTTTTTTTAACGTATCCATGGAGAGCTGATGATTACATCCTAGCAAAGGCAAAATAGCACTTTGGTACATCTCAAAGACATTTGTGGGGTCCAGAAACCATCAGAGAGTTTCTTAAAACCTTTCCTATGTTGAAGATGTTCAGAACCCCTGAAAATCTAACAATAAGAACAACAACACTAAGTTCTTATATTTGTTTTATTCCATTCACAGTACATGTGAGAAAGGATTGATTAAAGAATTGTTTTTCCTGCTTTTTACCATTAAGTCTTGATGATAATGTGCCTGGGAAAAGAAAAGAAGAGTAGGCATTATGTTTTCTGTTATCAATGACACCACAATGCACCTGTCATGGGAGGCATAGGGAAGCAGGATGGCAGCAGAGTTTCTACAACCTCCATCAAAAACCCCATGTGTGAGAGCCGGGCGTGGTGGCGCACGCTTGTCATCCCAGTACTTGGGAGGCTGAGACAGGAGGATCGCGGGTTCGCAGCCAGCCTCAGCTACTTAGTGAGGCCCTTCTCAACTTAGTGAGAGCCAGTTTCAAAATACAGACTAAAAATAGGGCTGGGGGTGTAGCTCGGAGGTAGAATGCCCCTGGGTTCAATCCCCAGTATCACAAAAACAAAAAACAACAACAAAAAAACCCTGTGTGCCCCACCCCAGCTGAGTGGGCGAGTTCCTTAACCTTTTTTTTCTTTTTTTGCGGTACTGGGGACTGAACCCAGGGACATTCTACCTCTGGGCTACCCCCTCAGCCCTATTTTTTATTCTTTATTTTGAAACAGGGTCTCACTAAGTTGCAGAGGCCTCACTAAGTAGCTGAGGCTGGCCGTGAACCCGGATTCTCCTGTCTCAGCCTCCCAAGCACTGGGATTACAAGCGTGCGCCACCACGCCCGGCATTCCTTAACCTTTCAGACCTCTCCTCTTCTATAAAATAGAACTAAGACATTTACCTTAGAGGAAAAGTGTTTGTATTGAATGATGTGTCATTTAATAGTCCTGTCATATTGGAGCTGCTCAGTTGATCAGTTGTCCATTTATGATAGCAGGTTTATAGCAGTATAATCATTTCAGAGTATAATATTCTTAAATGTGTTTCATTCTTTCATCTTCTAATGTTGCTTAGTGGAAATTGTGGATTCCGTGGAGGCTTATGCCACGATGCTGAGAAACATCTTTGATTTCAATGCACTGAAAGAACTTCTTTCCGGTCCAAACCGACTAAAGATCCGTATCGACGCCATGCATGGAGGTAGGGGCGCTTCTCTTCCATTCTCTTCTGTCAGAGGCCATTGCTCTGTGCTGTATGTGCCAGATGCTCCACAGCCTTCTCACAGCTCTGCTTTTTTCCCCTTTATTTCTTTATTGTTTTTTCTTTGAGGATAGAACGTATGCTCTGTCTCACGCACGTCCTCACCTCATGCATGTGAGGCGAGTGCTCAAGCACTGACCAAAACCCCCAGCCCTCTGATGGTTTTTTTTTTTTTTGCAGTACTGGGGATTGAACCCAAGGGCATTCTACCTCCGGGCTACGCCCCCAGCCCTATTTTTTATTCTTTATTTTGAAATAGGGTCTCACTAAGTTGCGGAGGGCCTCACTAAGGAGCCGAGGCTGGCCATGAACCTGGATCCTTCTGTCTTAGCCTCCCAAGTACCAGTATTACAAGCATGCGCCACCACACCCGGCTTCCTCTGATGGTTTTTAAACAGAATTATTTTTCAACCCTTTTAGAGCAATAGTTACACAGATAAAAATCTAATCATAGGAACCCAAAATAGTAGAGACATTCCTCGTGGTAAGCTAGCGTGAAGGTCAGTGTTTCCACATTAAGTGTCAGGTTTTGAGCCACAGGCAGCTGTTGTCGTGGGCTCTCCCTGGCCCTGAGAAGACATTCACGTTCTTCCTACGCACCCCCATATAGTCTGAGGGGGGCGGCCATTCGCTAGAGGTGAACATGCTCCTGAGCTCCACACCCCCACTCGCCTGCCCCTGTAAGCTGCTTTTCTTAGAGGAGGACAAGAGCAAGCTAAGGAATACATTCAGGAACAACAGGATGTGTAGCTCCCTCTCTTATTCCTCTGTGGGTGGTGTGACCAGGCCAGGAGAGATGGCGGCCATGACTGTGAACCACAACCTTGGGGTTTTCTCACTTGCAAGCATGTAAGAATTCCTTACCACTTACATTGTCTCTCTCTCTCTCTCGTGTATGTGTGTGTGTGTGTGTGTGTGTGTGTGTGTGTATGTATGTGTATCTATGTATGTATGTCTATATATGTACATATATATGTATTTATGTATTCTATAAAAAAATTAGTTATATTGGTGGTGGTGCTGAGGATTGAACCCAGGGGCATTCTACTCCTAGCTACACCCCCAGCCCTTTTTATTTTTTTAAAATTTGAAACAGAGTCTTGCTAAGTTGCTGTGTGTCTTGCTAAGTTGCTGAGGCTGGCCTCAAACCTTCAATCGTCCTGTCTCAGCCTCCCAAGTACTGGGATTACAGGCATGCACCACCATGCCTGCCTTAGGTTGTGTATACGTTTTGCAATAATTTTAGAATCTCTGAGTGGCAAGGATTCTCCCTTGTGTGGAATTCATGAGCTTGTGTGTCTCACTGGGGCAGACTTTCTGTCTTTAGTTGAACCCTCTCAGCTGCACTGTCCAGGGCCTCCTGTTATTCTGCAGGCCACAGTGAGAACATATTCTCCTGGTGGGCTGAAGTCTTCCACGCTAGAACTTCTCCCGTTGGGTCCTTGCTGGCCCACTGTAGTCCCACAGAGTGGGCCTACTTCCTTACCCTTTCAGAAGGATCCTGTCATGTTCAACCATTCAACAGACACATTGAGTACTTTGTACATGCTTGGGGAATTGCCAGGGACTTGGCAGGTGACTCCTTCAAAGACTTCATGATTTTTGGGGAGATACGGTGCATAAAAACTAACCAGGCTGGCTGGGTGTGGCGGCGCATGCTTGTAATCCCAGTCCTTGGGAGGCTGAGACCGGAGGATCCGGGTTCGTGACCAGCCTCAGCTACTTAGTGAGGCCTCCGCAACTTAGACCCTGTTTCAAAATAAAGAATAAAAAATAGGGCTGGGGTGTAGCTTGGAGGTAGAATGCCCCTGGGTTCAATCCCTGGTACCACACACACAAAAAAAAAACAACTAACCAGGCCAAGCCAGGCATAGTAGCACACACCTGTAATCCCAGTACTTGGGAGGCTGAGATGGGAGAATTGCAGGTTCCAGGGTTAGGCAACTTAGTGAGAGACTCTAAGCAACCTAGTAAGACCTTGTTACAAAACAAAAAATACAAAAGGGCTGGGGGTGTAGCTCAGAGGTAGAATGCCTCTGGGTTCAATCACCAGTACCACAAAAAACAAAGAAACAGAAACAACTAACCAGGCCAACAAATTGAAGGTTAGAAAGACTTTCAAGTATTCTCTTTGGGGTTTGGAAGAAGGCAGTGTGACTAGGGGCATCAAGAAAGACTTCCTGGGAGAAGGGTCAACCAACTCGACTTTTGTGAATGGAAGATGCAGCATGGTAGAAAGTTGAACGATGGTCTTTCTCAGCTGAAGTGATGGCTGTAGCAAGGGTACAAAGGCTTAAAAACAGCCGCCACACTGAGGGAATGAGGACAAGCCAGAGTCGTGCGTGATGGGCACTGGGTAGGCGAGGCTGGTCAGGAGTAGACTTCTCTTCTCCAGGCCTTCCGGTCCCTCTGATGCCTCCATGTCTGTATCTGTCACAGCCTGGCTGCCCTGATCTTGTTCTGCGGTGTGTCAACAGCCTGCTTGCCATGTGGCACCCGAGAGGAGACACACATTCCCTACCGTGCTTTCCTCTGAAGCATATTTTGGAGCTAGTACGTCCCTGGATGAGAAGGTCCCTTGATGAGGAAGCATTAGCATTTTATAGAGATGAGTGCTCTTGGTAGCTACACAAAACGCCACTGTAAACGCCACTAGTGTCCCCTGTTGTTATTACTGGTTTATGTTTTTCGTGTTTGCAACTTGATAGAGTAGGAAGAGAAGAGCTCTGAACCCCAGCTCCCACTCCTTCCAACTGTGTAAATTTGGGCAAATGTCTTCATTTTGTAACCTCTGTTGTCTTATCTATAAATGGTAATCATAGTATAAACATTTGTAACACACGCACTGGGTACTGTCCTCAGTACTTATCTGTTAACTCATGTAATCCGCTCATCAACCCTGTGAGCTCGTTGCTATTATTATCCTCACTGCTGAGGCACAGAGAGCTTAAGTAACTTTCCCAAAGTTGTACAGCCAGTGACTGGCAAAGCTTGGATCTGAACCCAGACAATCTGATCCCAGAGCCCAGGCTCTTCACACTAAAATGCATCACTTTCTGAACAAACCATTGAGAAGCACCTGGCACAGGTGTGTGGTAGGCTTTCCCTTCCCTTTCTCCTTCCTGAACTGGCCCTGCCTTCTCCAACATAATCTCTTACAATCCATTTTTCTAGAACCTTCTATCCTAGGCAGACTCACTGGTCTCTGCCTTCGTCTCTGACACAGTTTACATGTTGTCATTGTTGGTCACTCCATCCTTCTCCCCAGAAGTGTCCACCTTGCTCCCCAGTCCTCATCTGTCTTCATCAGTTCTGTTTTCATCTTGTGCTTTATATAGTCGTGGGGCCATATGTGAAGAAGATCCTCTGTGAAGAACTTGGTGCCCCAGCGAACTCGGCAGTCAACTGTGTTCCTCTGGAGGACTTTGGAGGCCATCACCCCGACCCCAATCTCACCTATGCAGCAGACCTGGTGGAGACCATGAAGTCAGGAGAGCATGACTTTGGGGCTGCCTTTGATGGAGATGGGGTGGGTCCAAGTGCATATATGTGAATTCTGATGCCGGCCAGGCCTGACCTTGCAGATGGGGGTGGGGAAGGGCAGCTCCCGCCAGGCCCTGGGAGCCTGGTGAGCAGCTGTCCAGGACCCCTCATTGGACCCGAGGTCAGAACTAAATTATTGAAAGACCTTCTCAAACAGAAGTAAGAGTCACTGAAATATAATCCATGTCTTTAATTTAAGACTTTTTTTTTTTTTGCTAAGAGTGGCAGGTTTTTAAGTTTTGGTTATGATATAATGACTGGTACTTTATGAGCTTCTTGAGTTCTAGGTACCTGTGCTGAGGTACATTTCTGCTGTCAACTAGCAGCTGACTAATGATTTAATCTCTGGGAAAGGTTTAGTCTTATAATATTTTTTTGTTTGCCTTAGCAGAGTGATGGAACTATAATTTTAATAGCATATATGAGGACTATACTGAGAGAATTAAAATTTTATTTTTTATCTACAATTTAAATTTTTAGAAAAATTGTTTTATTTACATTAGTGATCATGAAAAGGCAAGGAAGAGATGTGTCTTAGTCAGGTTTGTATCCCTGGCATCTTGTAGGTGGTACTGTACATGTTTATTAAGTTGAAATTTATTTTTGTTGTTTCTATTGGGTTTTTTTTTTTTTTGGTTATTCTGAGCTACATCCCTAGCCTTTTTTATTTTGAAACAGGATCTTGATGAGCTATTGAGAATATCACTAAATTGTTGAGGCTGGTCTCAAACTTGCAATCCTCATGTCTCAGCCTCCCAATTACTGTTATTACAGGCATGTACCACTATGCCTAGCTATTGCTATTGTTCCTCACCAGCTAGAAGCTGCTATTTCCTGAAAAATAACTTTGCCCATATTGACATTTGGGGAAACTAAAGGGGTCCATAGCAGATCTATTTTGCAATACATCTTTCTGATGCAGTGCATGCTGGGAGTGTTTTTGCACTCTCAGGTACTTGAGTGGAACTGTGGATCTGGCACCCAGGAAACTGAAGGTGACAGCATATTTTGTTGGGTTCAACACCAAATGAAGGCACTTCCTTGAAGAAATCTGCCTTTGTTCCTCAAAGGATGCCTGGTAGATCTATGAAGCCATGTAAATAGCCCACATTTCCTCTCTCGTGCATCCTCTCCTCTCCTCTGGGAGAGAGGTGATTGGTTCCAGAGTTTGGAAAAGGTCTAAGAGGTTAAAGTTAGCTGGCCCCTGGAGGGAGAACAGGATTTGGCTCAAAAGGAGTTTGTGGCTGCACTGTAATTGAAAACAGTTTTAACTTTTGGGCATGGAGCGGCCTTTGGCCCAGTGGTATTGTGCAAATCCATTAAAAATAAAATCGTGTTTAAGAACAAATGTATCAGTTTTAAATTTTATCAAACTTCCATGAGAAATAGTTTGATTTCTTCAGTGGTTTGATGAGAAGATCTTCTTTTGCATCTCCCTTCTTCCACAGGATCGAAACATGATTCTGGGCAAGCATGGGTTCTTTGTGAACCCGTCGGACTCTGTGGCTGTCATTGCTGCCAACATCTTCAGCATTCCATATTTCCAGCAGACCGGGGTCCGTGGCTTTGCACGCAGCATGCCCACGAGTGGTGCCTTAGACCGGTAGGTCTCTCCACTCCCTAGGCCCTCTTGTCTAGGGTCCTCCTGCTCTTCACCATGCCCTTCGCTGCATCTGGAACGTTCTTCTTCCCCTTTCAATGTAG
Source organism: Glis glis (assembly GCA_004027185.1). NCBI lineage: Eukaryota > Metazoa > Chordata > Mammalia > Rodentia > Gliridae > Glis > Glis glis. The sequence goes on along the minus strand of PVJS01002164.1, from coordinate 71,543 downwards.
CCCTATGATTCAGAGTGTTTGCTGAATGTTTCTTATAAGAGAGAACGGGTGAAGTATTTTCAGAATTAGATGCTGTCTTCTTCTTCTTTTTTTTTTTGGTACTGGGAATTGAACCCAGTGGCATTCTACCTCCGAGCTACCCCCAGCACTATTTAATTTTTTTTTATTTTGAAACAGGGTCTTACTAAGTTACCAAAGGTCTCGCTAAATTACTGAGGCTGGCCTCAAACCTGTGATCTTCTTGTCTCAGTATCCCAAGTACTGGGATTACAGGTATGTGCCACCATGCCTGCCTTAGACACACCCTTGTGAGCTCCCTCAGCACCTGCACTTCCTCCACAGCAGTACTTACCCCACTGTGTTCTGATAGCCTGCTTGCTTCATTGGCTGCCCAGCCAGACTATATATTTCTGCAGAGAAAGGAGTATCTTAGTCACCATCCTAGACTCTGCCTGACCATAGTGTACTGAGACATAGTAGGACACACACACACATCATTTTAAAAAATGAATGAAGCCAGGTGTGGTGGTATATGCTTGTAATCCCACTACTTGAGAGACTGAATCAGGCAGATCACAGGTTTGAGGCCAGCTTCAGCAACTTAGTGAGACCCTCAACAACTTAGTAAGACCCTGTTTCAAAATAAAAAAGAAAAAGGGGTTGGGGTGTAGCTTGGAGGTAGAATGCCCCTGAGTTCAATCCCCAGAACTGAAAAACAACAAAAAAGAATGCTTGAATATTAATGAATAAATGGATGAACGGCAATTTAGGACATCATTTTTGAGGATCACTTCCCTTTAAAAGTGTGCGTGGACTTTGAATGAAAGAGAAGTTTAAAATAATTTTAGAATTTTAATAGAATGAGATTTCTCATACATATACAAACATAGTAATTCTTCAGTTGTCCAAAATCTAAATCAGAAAGCTCAAATAGGTAAAATAGGCTGTCTCAGATAACATTCTCACTGCTGTAATCCAAAACAACTGACCATGCAACTTAGAGGAAGGTAGACTTATTGTTTAGTTGTTTTTTTTTTTTTTTGGAGATCTCAAGGTTCAGTTCATGTCAGGCTGGGTCTACAGAGCTCAGGGCATGGTGTGGGAAGCATGATAGGTAGAGAGCAAGGGCTCGGCCCTCACATCATGGAGGCCAGAAGCAAGAGAGAAAGCAAACAAAGGGATTTAAGGACAAAAGCACAGTCCCCCAGGTCACACCCCTATGGACTCACCTTCTCCAGCCACACCTCACCTGCCTAGGTTACTACCCAGAAATCCATTATAATGGATTTTATACACTGATGAGATTATAACCCTCGTGGCTTAATTATATTAACCCTGAACATTAATACATGAGCTCTTCAGGGGACATTCTACATCTAACCATAGCATAGGTTAAAAAGTTACATTCTACTTTTATGTGATAGAAAGAAACCATTCAATATAACCAGTGAAAGGAATTTCTCAGATTTGCTTATATGCATATTTGTCTCCTTATTATATATCACTTTATTATATGAAGGCTTTAAGGTAGCTTATGAGATCATATCTAAAACAATTGAAAAATAAAAAGTAATAAATGACAGATGAGGACCAGGGAAAATATTATTAGAATATGTCAGGTGCGGCCGGGCATTGTGGCGCACGCTTGTAATCCCAGTACTTGGGAGGCGGAGACCGGAGGATCCGGGTTCACAGCCAGCCTCAGCTACTTAGTGAGGCCTCTGCAACTTCGTGAGACCCAGTTTCAAAATAAAGTATAAAAAAAATTGGGCCAGGGGTGTAGCTTGGAGGTAAAACGCCCCTGGGTTCAATGCCTGGTACCGCAAAAAAAAAAAAAAAAAAAAAAGAATATGTCAGGTGCCCAGGAAATCCTTGCTGAATGTTTAGTAAAGAATGAATGAATGGATGAATGAGTAAAAGGTCAAGGCCAAGGAGGGAAGTAGAATGTATAAATCTAGGCTTTTATAATAATAGCTAATCTTTATTGACTATTGCCTTGTCCTAAACACTAAACACTTCACATGTTTTAAGTTGGTTCATTCTCAGACCAACCCCATGAGGTAAATGCTATGCACAACCCCATTTTTTGGATGGAAGACAAAAGGGCAAAGTGAAGTAATTTGCTTGAACTCACCCAGATAGTAAGTGGCTGAGTCAGGATTTGAACCCGGAGCCTGGGTCATGCACAAGGGTCCCATGAGAGAGGAGTCAGCTACAGAATTAGTGCTCACTTCACTTCAGCTAGCAAGAAAATAAGGACTAATCTCCAGATAGCGATTGGTAGTTTGTGTAGTGCTTTTTACGTTTTCCATCTCAGTTGGTCATCACAGCCATCCTTATCTGTAAAAAGGGGAAACTGAAAGTCAGGAGTTAGTGGTCTTGTCTAAGACCCCACAGCTAAATTAGAGCAAGAATCAGTACCAGATACTTCTGCCTGTAGATCCTGCATGTGGAGTCGAGACCCAGGTTGTGGGGCACACTGTTGTGCTAGCCAATCAGGCCCCCAAATACCTCGGTGGCATCCAGGAACAGTTCAATTCCAATTTTTGGAAAAATTGATAATCCATACATGGACTAGTGACTGAAACACCTCATTACCCAGATAAAAGTTTACTGTACTTTCATAATTTTCAAAGTCATAGATTTAATTTTCCTCAAATGTCTGAATCTAAACTTGACATTGCTCATGTGTTCTAGAAAACAAGTCTCACTGAAATGGCAAATGAGACTTATCAAGTCACATTTCCAGTTTGAAGAGAAAGGATAAAAAAAGTCACTCACTGATGAGAAACCTGGGAATACCAGCACCTTCTGTGGGCTCACTGAAGTTATTGAATCTTAGGATTATATGGATGCTTTTTTATATATCTTAAGGATTTTACTGATAAGAAAAATAGTGATTGCAGCCAGGTGTGGTGGAGCACGCTTGTAATCCCAGTACTTGGGAGGCGGAGACCAGAGGATCCAGGTTTGCGGCCAGCCTCAGCTACTTAGTGAGGCCTCCACAACTTAGTGAGACCCTGTTTCAAAAATAAAGAATTAAAAAAAAAATAGGACTGGGGGTGTAGCTCAGAGGTTGAATGCCCCTGGGGTTCAATCCCCAGTACTGCAAAAAAAAAAAAAGAATAATAGTGATTGCATGAAAAAACAAGACAATGGATAAAAGATGAAATTAGCAATATCTCTTAGTAAGCTTTAGCATGCTAGAATTTTAATACTTAAAAAGTACTCCCTATTCACTAATTTTTCAGATACCCATATGTTATCTTAAAGGGACATCACTCAAAATATTGTTCAAAGTAGACTAATCCATCATTCTCCATGAGAATGCGAGTCACTTAAAATGTATGAAACTATGTGCTACTTAAAATTAGGTATAAATGAGTATGTGCTCCATAAGAAAGCATTTCTATAAAGTTAAGTGAATAATAAATACTGTTAATGATAAAAATAGAGATTTGTTTATTTATTTATTTATGTATTTATTTATTTATTTATTTTTGATGCTGGGGATTGAACCCGGGGGCCTCACACATGTTAAGCACATGCTGTATCATTGATCTATACCCCCAACCCCACTCAAAGATTTTAAATATTCTAAAGATATATATGGAAGAGTAAAAGATGTGTTGAGGGAGAAGGGACCATGGATCAGTGGGTGAAGCTGGTGTAAACGGGAAACCCCGCTGGGCACTCTCCCTGCGGGGCCTTCCGATGAGATGAAAGAACGTGGCTGGGCAGCTGAATGCGGGGCCGTCAGTCATCCTGCCTGTGTGACCTGGGTCTGATCGGGCCTCTTTTCCCTTCTCTGTAAAATGCTGACCTCCGTGACCCAATATTTATGATTCTGTGATTATAGACACATCATTCTTTTGTTCTTTATAGAATGGTCTTAGGTGCAATCTGTACCCAAGACACATGGGTTTAAATGGCTCCAAAACAGCCCTGCCTATTTTATTGCAAAATTGCTTCTTTTCAAATAGTAAACTGTGATCTGAATTAATTCTTTCTTCTTCCTGTTCTCCCCCTTACTCTGAACCCATGTAGAATAGTCCATTGTGCCCAAGTTTTCTCTTATGATTTTCCACCAATCTTAGAATTATGTATACCCCTGAGCGATGCTAAATGGGATCCTTGATTACAATAACGGTTGCTCTTTCCTTCTCTCCCATGGCCCTGCTCACAGTCCTGCTGTGATCTAACTTTGATTTCATGCCTTTGAAGGGTGGCTAACGCTACAAAGATCGCTTTGTATGAGACCCCAACTGGCTGGAAGTTTTTTGGGAATTTGATGGATGCAAGCAAGCTGTCCCTCTGTGGGGAGGAGAGCTTCGGGACTGGTAAGTGGCACTCCTGTACTCGCATGCTCTCCCCTGCCACCTCCAGTGAAAGTTTAGACAGCTCAGATGGCACTGAAATAGCAACGGTAGCCGACGTGTCCTAAATCCAGACCCAATTTATTTATAACAACCCTGATGAAGTATACACATTTGAAAAGTGGTGAGCACATTCCACCAGGAGGGCTAATTTTACTTTCAGAGGATCACATCCACTGAGACAGGAAGTTTGGGGGCCTCCTTGGCAGCACGGTCATTGAGTCTGTAGGGATTAAACAGTGATAAACATATTTTTCTTCCCTCGGTGGCCAAGGAAACCTTAATAAATGTTTTCATTTCTGGGAAGAAATATGGTGGAGCAAGTCAGGTTTTTTTTTTTGGTTTTTATTTAAGAAGAAGTTTCAGCACAGCATTAAATCTCTTTCATAGGCCTAAGTTTTCTATAGCAACAAGTTATGATTTATCAAGGCTAAAAGAAGGGAGGCCATGAGGGAGGGACTAAGTCGGTGGGTGATCAAGAAATTAAAAATGCAGCCTTGTGCATGAGGGTGTATGTGTAAATTGTAGTGTGGTGAAAGGTTGGAATGGGGTATATTTTGGGGGTGATCCAATGCCTTTAGACCCCACTTTCTGTGCTGTCCCTTCTCCTCTCTGCCTGTCCAAATATTGCTCTGACCTTCCACTTCCTCCATGACCTTTTCTAACTACCCCATTCTGCCTACATCAATCTCTCTTTTCCAAGTATGTGTTGGTCTCCAGCCAGGTTGCAAGGTACGTAAGCAGCTGCATCTCTTCTATTCTCTCTACCCAACATTTTATAGTAAAGGACCAGATATTCTTGGTCCTTTGGTATATTATAGCTAACTTTTAGCAAAGGAAAGAAGTTCAAAACCAAGCATTCACTCAGCCTTACAATTGAGTTGCAATTCATTCTATGTTAGAACAGAATACTGATTTTTTTTCTTTTACTACAATTCCAGAGGTGGGGTAGGTAGTATGAACTGGTAGATTTGAGGCATGTGTTTACCAAGAACTTTTAAAGAAAAAGAAACTTAATATACTTGGGAGAGTGACACTACTCTTTGACAACTAATTTGAGAGAATTGGAAGGTATTAACAAAGATAGATGAGTCTGGGGGTTGGCCAATGTCCATAAAAACAAAACAAAACAAAAACACTAGATGATTCCCCAAGGCTCTAAGTCTTTAATCAGAGAACCCAAGACCGCTGCTTAGTTCTCTTCCTTTCCTATTTCAAAAGATGTGGATGGTGCCATGTTTTTCTGTGAGATCCTACATGAATGCCCAGAGAAGCTATGAGGTGGTCTCCCATGAAATTCCTCCCAGTGCTATCCAGCCCAAGCTTGGCCTCAGTCATTCTTTATGGATGAAGATGTGTTTGGAGGCAGACTGTTCCAAACCTTTAGTTTCCTTCCCCCAGGTACCTCTATCAGTGGTGATAAGAGAGAAGTCTAGAACCAGGTTTCCCAGAGTGTGTGTGGGCATGTGGAAGAATACTAGTTCCACTAGAGGGTTCTGGGGGTCAACAAAGATTGGGAAATGTGGGACGTACTTCTCTATCTTGGATATTCACAATGTTACTAGCATTTGAAAGTTCCAGAACGCTCTACTATGAGGAATCCTGATAGTACAGTTTTACCCAAACATACTACACATGATACCTTTTTGTGTGTATGGTACTGGGGATTGAACCCAGGGGCATTCTACCTCTGAGCTACACCCCCAGCCCTTTTTATTTCTTGTTTGAAACAGGATCTTGCTAGGTTGCTGAGAGTCTCGCTACATTGCTGAGACTGTCCTCGAACCTTCAGTTCTCTTGTCTCAGCCTCCAAAGTACTGGGATTGCATGTGTGCACCACTGTGCTCAGCTTTTAGGAGGTTTTATAATATTGTTTAGCCCACATCAGGTCATGGATAATTAAATCCTTAATGCTTTTACCCAGGAGCATTTGTCAAGATAAATTTTTGAAATTGATTTCTTTGAATGAAAATAACAGACTTTAGACTACTCCTTGTTAAAGTTTGTTCTGATTTACTAACCTATTTAACAAATACTGGATCCTGTGGTTTTATCTTCTCTTCAATATCTTTTATATCTAAAGAGAGGATGCATCATGAGACTAACCCACAAGCTCTTCCTCTCTCTATGAAAAAAAGAAAATGGTTAAGATAAACAATTTGCTAAAGATAAACAAATTGTTAAATTGCTCAACACCACAAAAGCCAGGCTGTGTAGCTGTGGCCTCCAGTGTTGTGACAGAAGCCAGCTGAGCTCACTTAACTGACTCCTGATTGCTGTGTACATAGGGATGTCACTGTCCCCCCACGGTGAGCCTTGCTGGTGAAGGTGTCCAACAGTTCCTTTATGAAGTTTCTTAGGGTGGGTGTTATAATCTTATATGCTTTGAAGTATTTGAATTTTATAAGTTAATTGAGTGCAAGGGACTTTATTTCTGTATTTTTCCAAGTGATAGCAGAGGCAGCCTCTCAGGAAAGCCTCCTCAACCTTCCTGAATGGGCCACGACCCCGGATCGTTGCTTCTCCGGGCACCACATGCCTTTTCTTTGTGGAACTTGTGGCAGCTGCGATTTTACAGTTGTTTATGATTATTTGACTAATCTCTGTTGGCTCCACTAGACTGTAAGTCCCATGAGGGTAGGGCTCTTCTCTGTCTTATTCTCCGTTGTATCCCGAGTGCCTCCTATAGAGCCCAGCATAGAATAGATGCTCAGCAAATGCAGGTTGCACTGATGAGCCAGCACACTCTTCCCTCAGCACCTTCCATTTGGACAAACAGAATCCTGCTGTTGGAAGAAATATCTTTAAAAGTCATTTGATGCAATTTCCCATGTAAGCCTGGAACCATAAGTGACCGGGCAGTGTTTTCCTCCTTAAGCACCTACCTCTGTGGAGAATTCTCTCCTCGCCTCTTGCAGCAGGCCAGGACACCACTCCAGAGTCCAGGGTTGGGATCTCTAAAGCCTTTGCAGAAAGAAATAAGCCTATGCAAAAGAAAAGAAGTTTACTTACAAAGAGGTATAAAGGAGTCAGACTTCAGAAGAACTGGCTTACCAAGTAAAACAAACCACTAGCATTTTTTTTTTTTTTTGGTATTGGGGATTGAACCCAGGGGTTCAGTCGACCTCTAAGCTACACCCCCAGCCCTTTGTATTTTTTATTTTTATTTATTTATTTATTTATTTTTTGCGGTACCGGGGATTGAACCCAGGGGTGTTCTACCTCCGCGTTACACCCCTGGCCCTATTTTTTATACTTTATTTTGAAACCAGGTCTCCTGAAGTTGCGGAGGGCCTCACTAGGTAGAGAGAGAGAGAGAAAGACAGGGAGAGAGAGAGAGAGAGAGCTGAGGCTGGCTGCAAACCCCATCCTCCGGTCTCCGCCTCCCAAAGTACTGGGATTACAAGCATGCGCCACCATGCCTGGCACTGTATTTTTTATTTTGAAACAGGGTCTCTCTAGGTTGCTGAGAGTCTCTAAGTTGCTGAAGCTGGCCTTAAGCCTGCTATCCTGTCTCAGCCTCCCAAGTACTGGGATTACAGGCATGTACCACCATGCCCAGCAACCACTAGCACTTAAAGAACAAACCCATAGACTGTATAACTAACATTACCAGATATACACCAGTCTGTTCATGGTGCAGAAGCAGTGTCTTTCTTGCATGGCTATCCTAACCATGGACCTGGGACGTGTTCTTGGCATCAGCATTACACACTGGTGAAAGTGAGTTTTTTGATGGGGAGTCAGAAATGGGGGTCAGAACTACCCAGGATGGTTGATCTGGTGCCAAGCTGTTTCCTCCTCTCAAGTCTACACAGTGATGCACATACTTTTACATAGTGGCAGGGACAGAGTGTTAGCTCTGTCCCGCCAAGGACTTGTTAGGAAGATGAAAGTGAAATCACTGAATAGCACAGAATGTCACCATTTTTGAAACCCTTCTTCAGGAAAGTGGGGAGCTTGGGAAAGAGGGATACGAAATCTGGTTGAAGATGAACTTGGTATCACTTGGAGATAGGCCAGTAAGTTAGGGTCTCTTCAGGTCTAGGGGTTTGCAAAATTTTTTTTTCTTTGTCCCATTTTTAAAAGTGATAATGTATCATACAGGAGTGATAACTTGAAGAAATGTATCATTAATGCTTTGCAGATTTCTTTTCATTTCAATTTTTCATGAAAAGTCCATCATGTTTGTGCTTCTTTGCATCAATTCACTCTCTAATGTTTATTGAATGTCACCTGTGTCCCAGATGCTGGGATAGGCTCTGGGGACACAGTGGTCTAAGGATACCCTCTGGGATAGGCTCCGGGGACACAGTGGTCTAAGGATACCCTCTGGGATAGGCTCTGGGGACACAGTGGTCTAAGGACATCCTCTGGGATAGGCTCTGGGGACACAGTGGTCTAAGGACACCCTCTGGGATAGGCTCCGGGGACACAGTGGTCTAAGGACACCCTCTGGGATAGGCTCTGGGGACAAAGTGGTCTAAGGACACCCTCTGGGATAGGCTCTGGGGACACAGTGGTCTAAGGACACCCTCTGGGATAGGCTCTGGGGACACAGTGGTCTAAGGACATCCTCTGGGATAGGTTCTGGGGACACAGTGGTCTAAGGACATCCTCTTGGAGGGTTCCATGAGTTTCCATGGGGGGAAGGAAGTCTGGCCCCGGCCAGGTAATTGCAAGTGTGCATAGTGAAAGGAGCAACGTCGCAGGTGCTCAGGGAGCTTTGTACTCAGGCTGCCCGACCTGTTTCGGGGGTCAGGGCATCAGGTTTTTCTCTCTCTACCCATTCCAACTTGCCCAGCTCTTGAATTCCTTTCCCCACAGGTCAAGTCCCCAGGGGAAGATTGCAGCATCCCATGTCTGGAGATACCTCAGACAGAACACCCCAAGTAGAACTAGGCCTCCACCCTAGTTATAACTAACTCAGTTAAACTGCTACCTGCACATCTGTACTCATCTGTGAGAAGAAGAGACATACCTATTCACCTTGGCACTCGAAGCATGCACATTCCTATTTGTTGACTGTAAAGTGAAGTTTGTGCTAAGACACCATTCCTGCCCATCTTGCTACCTCCATCCAAAGGTGCCTTATGCAGAGGAAGCAGAGCTCCAGGGTGGTCACGTGTGCTGCAGGAGAGCTGCTATGTGGAGAGTCTGGGAGTTCCTAGGGACAGCTCCTGGGGCTGGAGTGGCCTCTGGAAGGCTCCCTGTGGAGTTCACCATCCTTCCTGAGTGGAGCAGAAAGCAAAGAGGCCAGGACTGTGGCAGAGCAGATCTGCTGAGCCTCCCAGCCAATCAGCTGGGGACTGTCCCTTCCGGGAAACACTGACTGTTCCCCAGCACCAGCTGGGGCCACAACGTATAGTCTAGGGTGGGTTATGGTCATGGGGAATGATACCAGCCCAGAGCAGGAGCAAGGATGGCATCCTGGGTGAGGTGAAGTTGAAAGTAATTGCTGGAGACATTAGCCATAGACATAGGGGTATGTGAAGTGGAGATTTTTCAGACAGAGAGAATAGCATGTTCAAGGGAATGTGGGGGAGATTAAAAAAAAAAAGGGACAAGAAGGACAAGAGACAGACAGATGCTGGTACTTCCAGAGAACTCCTTGTAGTTGTTTTTCAGCTGCCCCGTGCACAGGCTGTCACCTGGCAGGGGCAGACACTGGGGCAGCTCCTGAGATGCCCAGGCTGGTCAATGTAACCTAATCTCCAAGCCATTTGCTCTTGGCTTCCTTAGCAAGGGCTGACATTTTTCTTGGCTGAGACCCAGAGCATGCCCTGACTGAGCCGGGTTTGTACTTATCACAAGGTGCTGATTAGGCCGAAGCAAAGCAACAGGTGTTTGAAGATGCTGAAGGGGCAGGATTCCCTTGTGCTCTGTGGGTCCCCGAGCTGGAACCAGAATGAAGAGACCCAAAGCAAAATTCAGCACTACCTTTGTGCCACAGGACCAGCAGTCTTGGCTAGAGTGTTTGCCCTTTTCTCATACTTAAGTGAGTTTGGCCTCTTTTGCTTTTTAAAAATTAAAACATAATGATAGCCAGATATGCTGGTGCATGCCTGTACTTGGGAGTACATCCCAGTAGTTAGGAGGCTGAGACAGGAGGATCATAGGTTCAAAGCCAGCCTTAGCAACTTAGTGAGGCCCTTAGCAAATTAGCAAGACCCTGCTTCTAAATAAAAGACAAAATAGGGCTGGGGGTGTAGCTCAACAGTAGAATGCCCCAGTACCACAAAACAACAAGCAAACAAACAAAAACCCTTAATCTTAATGATGCAAGTTAATTTATATTCATAACGGACATCAGGAAAGGAGAAAAAAACTGCCCAGAAAAACTTCCCACTGCCCAGAAGATAAAGCATATTGGATTATATCTTCTATTTCTTCCCCAATATGTACAGTTAAGGAACATTATTTTTGAAAGTTTAATAAAGCCAATGGAAAATACATTATTTTTCCCTAAAGTTTTTTATTTTCCTCTTTATTCATAAGGATCTCTCTCATTTATATGGTACTAAAGTTTACAAAATATCTCCATTTGCTTTATCACAGTAATTTCTTAGTTAAATGAGCAGTTAGCATTACCCCCATTTTGCAGTCAACAAAACCAAGGCTCAGAACAGTCGTGACTTGTTCAAATTCAAACAGCTTATAAGTAATAGAGCCTCACATTCAGGTTTTCTGTTTCTTAAGTATAAAGCATTTTCTACTGAGCCTCAACTAAAAAACAGTTTAGAAACACCTGCATTCACCATTGCTTTTTTTTCCCCACTAGAAACCTGTTATTATTCATCAGAACACTGAAGGAAATGAGATTTACCCAGCGTTCCTGAGTATTAATCAAATTACCTAGAGTTTTGATACATGCAAGATGATAAGTGAGATTAATCAAAATGCCAAGAGACTGAAAATCCTGCAAATGGAATAGAGCATTTGTTTATGTTATTCAGGGCAGATATTTCATTTATAATAGTAGGTGTGTGTTTTAAATCTAGCCAAGTAATTTGGTCAGAGTTGGGTAAGACTTTTAGATTTTATTTTCATTGCCACCTAAAAGAAAAATACAAAAGTTCTTTATTTAGAGTAGAAATATTAGCTCCATGCTTTCAATCTAGCTAAAAAGAAAAAACAGTTTCTAGATGTACAAAATTTTTATGTATCAGTTAAAATTTTTAACTAAAAAAGTTTTAAAGGGATGAAAAAAATCCAGTGGAGCACAGATAAATAATTCAAAGCTGTATACTGCTGTCATGAATTCCCAATATATTGGGGAAGCCGCCAGAATCCTGCTTCTTAGGATGAACTGTTGCCAAAATATATCAGCATTTCAAAGGCTGGAAGAGGCATAAAGCTAACTTTTTGTTCCTTAAAATAGCAATAAAGGCAAATAAAAGTCTATAGATAATAAAATTGGGTAAACATTTCCAAACTTTGTTATATATACCACTACAAATATTGCCTGTGGTCTCTAGTTTTGTCAGCACCCAGGTTTTGAGGACTATTACTTATAAAAGCTGCATCCCATCAAAGAGAAAATTTTTTGAAAGAAAAAGTTGTATATTTTTACGAGCCAAAAAGAGAAAAAATGTTAGAGTAGATGAATGAATTGATTCAGTCATGCATGCACTCCTTTGCTATTAGTTATCTGCCATATTCCATGTGCTATGTTAGTCTTCAGACTTAGCTGCAAAGATAAGTAACAGATGCCTCTAAGAAGTGCATGGTTAGTTGGGAAAACAGATAACTGGGGCTTAAGAAGGATGATACTATCCCAGATGTCATATATAAGTTATTATGGGAGAAGAAAAAGAAAAGAGCTTATTACTGCCTAAGAAAACTGGGCTAGTCTCAAAGGAGAGGATATTTGAGCTGGATCTAAAAGGATGAAACAGGACCAGACTTGGTGGCACATACCTATAATCCTAGTACTTGGGGAGCTGAGACAGGAGGATTGCAGGTTTGAGGCCCATCTCAGCAACTTAGCAAGACCTTGTTTCAAAATAAAAAATAAAAGGGTTGGGAGAGGGTGCGGCTCAGTGGTAGAATGCCCCTGGGTTCAATCCCTAGTACCCCCCCAAAAAAGATGAAGATGGTAAGGAAAAAAATATACCACATGCCAATGATGTGGCCAGCCCGGTACCAGATCTTCTGACAGCTCCAAGAAAAATAAGACCAAGTGGGAGGTCAACTATAGCAGAAAGGTACATAAAGAATTTAAGCATAATTATAGAGGGATTGTGCAGAGTCCTATTCAGAAATCAGAAAATAGAGCTCAGTATAGTCTGTGTTTTATTTTGTTTTAGAATGAGGAGTTTAAGGGCTGAAAATGAGAGTTCAGCCCCATATTGGGCTCTTGGGAAAGGGTCTCTATGCATACAGGCACAGCCAAGGGAGCCAATTTCTTAACTTTTGGTAAAGATTTTAGCAGGAACATTAGCAGGACACAGACGTGTCACAGTTTAGCCAATCCTTATTGGTTACAGAAGGCTATCCTGGAAGGGGCATTGCTGGATTCACAAGTTAGGCCTATTTAAAGGCTTTGATACTTTTTGCCAAATTGCTCTCCAAAAGGATCATCTCAGTATACACTCCTGTCAGCACCACATCAGAGTCCCATTTCCCTTGTACCTCCCCCAAGACTAGGCGTTCTAATTTTCAAATCCATGGCCATTTATTAAGCAAGTATCAGGTGTTTTGTTTTGTTTTTGCGGCACTGGGGATTGAACCCCAGGGCATTCTACCTCTAAGCTACACCCCCAGCCCTTTTTAAATTTTTTGTTTTGAAACAGGGTCTCACTAGATTACTGAGAGTCTCACTAAGTTGCTGAGCGATCCTCCTGTCTCAGCCTCCCAAGTAATGGGATTATAGGTATGTACCACCACACCTGGCTAAGTATCAGTTTCTTATTGTGGTTTTAACTTAAATTTCTCTTCTTAAAATAATGCCAGATTTTTTTATTATGTTAATTCATTACCTATATTTACTTTTTGGTGAATTGCCTAGTTATAGCCTCAGCCTGTTTTTCTATTAAGGTTTTGCTTTTTTCTTATTAATACATAAGAATTTTTCCGATGTTGAGTGTATTAAATATCTCCCTTACAGTTGTGAATGTGTTTACTTTTTAAAGTATGTCAATGGCCTTTTAATTTTATCTATAGCAGTGCTATATAGAAATGGGAACTTTCAAGTAGGTAAATACATCGATTGTTTCACTTTGTGAATAATGAATTTACATGTATCAACCCCAAGATATAAAATGTGTGTGTGTTCTAGTATTTAAAGGTTTCAATTTTTACATTTGATTTTTTTCTTTTTTTTGAGATGGGTCTCACTATGTTGCCTAGGCTGTTCTCCAACTGGTAGATTGAAGTGATCCTCTTGCCTCAGCCTCCTGAGTAGCAGGGACACCACCAGACCTGACCTTACATTTGAATTTTTAACTTATTTGAAATGCTCTTTGGTATGGTGTTTTGGTATAGGGGAATTTTTTTTTAAGCTGTTGAACCAGTTATCCAAATTCCATCTAAAAGTTAATCCATTCTTTTCCCATAGCTTTACCCTATACTCCAGTCTTTTCTGTGCTTGGGGCTCTCTCTAGGTGCCTTCTTTTGTTCTGTGAAGGTACCAGACTATTTTAATTAGCAAACATTTTAAATGGTCTTTTTTTGGCTGTTCATTAATTTAAGATTTATTTTGGTTCTTTTTCCTCTCACATTAATACTTTATAATTGATATATCAAGTTCTACCAAATTATCCCATCAACATTTTTATTGACATGTGCCTTAAATTTCTAAATGAATTTCTTGTCAATACTGTGTTGCTTTATTGAAAATGTGATCCCAGGCACTCAAGTCCTCAGGAAAGTCTCGTGACGTTTTAGTTGGGTCTGTGTGCTTTCTGTTGAATGCATTTGGAGAATTCGCATTTCTCATAGCAACTTCCTCTGTCCTGCCAGGTTCTGACCATATCCGTGAGAAAGATGGTCTATGGGCTGTCCTTGCCTGGCTCTCCATCCTAGCCACCCGCAAACAGAGTGTGGAGGACATTCTCAAAGATCACTGGCAAAAGTATGGCCGGAACTTCTTCACCAGGTAAGACAGCCTGGCTGGGGTCCAGGTAGGGTGGGGCAACTGGGCAGAGAGAATTCTCAGGCATACAGTGCCTTTCCTGTCATAAGTAATAATAAAACTCTATTTCATCCAGCTTCTACCAATTGGGGATTTTAAAAGTAATCCAATCAGAGTAGAGATGACGTCTACTTTTTTTGTTGTTGCTTTGTTTTTGGTATGGGGGATTGAATCCAGGAGCATTCTACCTGCGAGCTATATATACCCCAGCCTTTTTTATTTTTTGTTTTGAAATGGGGTCTTGCTAGGTTGTTAAGAGTCTTTCTTTGTTGCTGAAGCTGTCCCTGAACCTGCTATCCTCCCATCTCATTCTCCTAAGTACTGGAATTACAGGCGTGCACCACCATGCCCGACTGAGATTAAGTCAATTTTTTTCTCAGTCACAAAGAACAAGGCTTAAAAATATTGGTTAATAAAATCAAAAGAAAAATGCTTTATAAGCATTTTAAATGTGCCCACTGGATGTACATGATAACATTGGATTTGGATTCAGAAAAATGGATTTGAATTTTATTTTTGCCCATTACTAAATTGGGAAGTCTTTTAACCTTTCTCTGTACTCATTTTTTTTTCTCATCTGTAGAAATGGGAATAATAGTCTGGCTACCGAGAAGATTAAGTGAAAGTCTAAAAGTATTTTGTAAACTCTGGGGCACTAAAAAGTATGGAAGGTTCTTTTATTAAATTATGAAAACAACTATACTTAGTCCAAATCTATTTTTATGAATCATTAAAATAGGTTCCCAAAGGCCGTGTGTACACTTCTCAATACTTCATTCATCAATTCATGAATATTTACTTTATATCTCCTTTCCATCCGGTACTGGGGATTCTGCAGTGAATGTAGTAGTAGAACCCTTAGTAATTCTTCTTTACCTTGCATACTTCCATTTTTAAGAAGCATTAAAAATGAGGGGGGTGCTGAGGGTGCAGCTCAGTGATAGAGCATCTGCTTAGTATGCCTGAGGCCCGGGGTTCAGTCCCAGCACCATTAAAAAAAATTATCAGTAGTATTTTTCACTAATTCCAACTTATCTGTCCCCCAATAAGTGTAAAAACATAACAAATGCTTTTCCTGGACTTCAGTATTATAATTATTAAAAGAAAATATGACGAAAGTATATTAGATGGAGCATTTATTTGTAAGAAATGTCTATATGTAATTTCTCTGGACTTCTGTTGCCTTTTCTATAAAATAGATGAGTTAGACTAGATCATTTAAAATATATATTGTAGATTTAATAATTAATGACTTCGGATAGTCAAGAAGGAATTCAACCTTAAGCAACTTGGGCTCCTTAATCAGAATCCTCTTGTTCATTTTGCACAAGTTCACCTGTCTCTTCCTCTCTCAAATTACTCTTATGGAAGGCACAAGTAAAAACCACCACTGGTACCATGTCGTAGTCCTGGGAACCAAGGCAAGGATATACTCTCGGGAAAACCTAGGAATGCAGAGCAGAAATCATGAACTCTCTTGAGTCTAGAGCGCCACAAAAACAGGACCATGAGCCAGTGTGGTGGTGCACGCCTATAATCTCAGCTACTCAGGAGGCGGGAGGATTGGGAGTTCAAGGCCAGCCTGGGCAACTTAGTTAGACATTGTCTCAAAATAAAAAATAAAAAGCCCTGGGGATGTAGCTCAATGGTAGATCAACCCTGGGTGCAATTCTCGGTACTGGAAAAAATAATAATAATACATAGGACTCTGTTTTTGTGCCCCATGGTATCCTCCAACACCTAACTCATAGTAGACATTGCATAAATACATTTTGTTGTTATTGGTGGTGGTTTTTTTGTTCTGTTTTGGGGGTTTTTTTGGTACTGAGGGTTGAACCCAGGGGCATTCCTCCAATCTACACCCCCAGCCCTATTTTATTTTTTGTTTTGAAACAGGGTCTTGCTAGGTCACTGAGGTTGTTGTCCTTGAACCTGCAATCCTCCTGTCTCAGCCTCCCACGTACTAGGATTACAGGCGTGTGTCATCACCGCCAGCCCATAAATACATTTTGAATAGATCAATGGATGAGTTAGTGAGGAATCGTAGCCAGAGAAGGATAATGTTAGGGGCAGTGGTTCAGGGAAAGAGTTACTCTTGAATTAGTTAAGAGTCTCCACATAGAAACTATTTTAACATATCTTTACTAATGATCAAATATAACTGTTAACCATGCATAACAAATCAGGTCTTTAGAACCTGCACTTATGATTAGTTCCAACTCCATTCTGCCCTCCATTATTGAACAGAAGCACTAGGCATTGGTGCATGTATGGTCTCAGGAGCCTCAAAATTGATAAGGCAACTGAGATTCTGAGATGCGGGGCAACTGGCCGTCCACATCCAGTTCACAGCCTGCAGAGGCCGGACTCCCGGCTCCTTCCATCTGATCGCAAAGCCCAGATTCCTTCCATTCCACTGTTCTGTGCTAGGATTCATAAAACATTTCCCTCAGACGCCCAAAGGTCACAGACGTAAAACACAAACACCTGGTTCTGATTTCTTGCTCTTTATCATCTTAGCTGAGGGAAAGAGCAGACTTCAAGATGAAGGGGACTGTTTTGTCCTTGATTCGTAGAATCCTGGAGCCAGAATAAGTTGGCCTTAATTCCCCAGTATTTCTCATGTCTCAGAGGTGTCATCTTGCACATCTTGTATTTGTTTCACTACTGCAAATAAATATAGACTCCACTATCTTGAGCCTCTAAAAAGTAACTCTCTCAAGAGGGGGTGAGCTACTAGGTCAGGAAAAGCCACCGGCTAGAGTGTTTAACCTCATAAGAGAGGAGTTGAGAACAAGTCTTGAAGGAAAAATAATCGTCACAGAATTTCATTGGTGGTGCACTTTTTTTTCCTTGATCCTCCCGCATCCACACCAGGCCTCCCCTGTCAGGGTGAATCCCAAGCCCTGCAGACCAGAATCCACTCCCTCCAACGTTTCAGGTGTAAAGAGTTAGCGCTTGGCTCCTTCGTGTGGAGGGTGAAATCCCGCCTTGCTTGAGGAAGCTCCCGTGGAGACTGGAATTCTCCTTGGCCAAAGCCTCAGCAGCCTCAGACAAGCCTCAGCCTGGGAGCAGCCGCAGCATCTCCTCAGAGAAGCTCAGGGGTTTAGAAGAGGAGAACCTGAGTCATGAGCTCCTTCATGTGGAGTTCTCTGGAGATACAGAGCTTTTGATTCTGCCCCATTGGGATGTGGTGATTCAACTCACACACTGTCTCTCAAAAGTCTTTGAAGTGTCCTAGTGCTTAATTCTGTAGAAAAGTCCAGATGTGAGTTTCTGCTTATTGAGAAGTCCCTACCCCTTCCCTGAAGCCCTCCGAGCCCTCCCATCATCCCCGGCTGTTCCATCCTCACTGACTGACAAGCTCATGGTCTCTGCCAGCTCCCTCTGAAGTAAGATGGCTCCAAGGAGGGCCAGACTCGCGAGGAAGCCAGTGCTGCTGCACCTCAGGGTGACCTGCAGCCAGCCCAGTCCTCAGCTCCCTGATTTCTTCCAGGTACGATTACGAGGAGGTGGAAGCAGAGGGCGCAAACAAGATGATGAAGGACCTGGAGGCCCTGATGGCTGACCGCTCCTTCGTGGGGAAGCAGTTCTCTGCGAGTGACAAAGTCTACACTGTGGAGAAAGCTGACAACTTTGAATACAGCGACCCGGTGGACGGGAGCATCTCGAGAAATCAGGTAGGAACAGATGTATGTGTATGTGGGAAAATAAAAAATAATAGAAAATAAAAAGAGGATGGCTGGGTGTGGTGGTACATGCCTGTAATCCCAGTACTTGGGAGAGTGAGACAGGAGGATCACAGGTTCAAGGCCAGTCTCAGCAACTTAGCAAGGCCCTCAGCAACTTAGTGAGACCCTGTTTAAAAAAAAAAATCTAGGTTGGGCATGTGGCTCAGAGGTAGTATGCCCCTGGGTGGTTCAATCCGTAGTACAAGAGAGAGAGAGAGAGAGAGAGAGAGAGAAAGAATGAATGAATGAATGAAGATTCTGTTACAGCCTCCCAGTTTGCTTTTTCCTGATAGACCCAGAGTTTCGGCCAGGTTCTTTGCAAGGCATTTGACAGGGTTCAAGGAGGTGGGCCATGGGGTTTATTGAAAGCCTCTCTGTAGAGAGCAGGTGGTGGGCAACGATGGAGCCCCATCACAGCCACCTTCAGCACCCGGAGTCTCTGTTCCTCTCAATTCTAGCAAGTGACTTATCTTCCTCATGTCTTTTCTTCTTTCTTTTTAAAAATATTTTTATTGGTGCAGTATAATTATACATCATAGTGAGATTCAAAGTGATACAAACATACATGCACAAAGCACTTGGTATTTCCCTCTGTATGCCGTCCCCCATCCTCGTGTCTCTTCACCATCTGTCTGAGAGGACTTTGGAATAGGTGACTATAAATTAGGTTGGAGGAGAGGAGAGGTGTAGAAAAGCAGAGGGTGGGCCAAGGGCGTGGTAGAGCCGAGCAGCTGTTCTTATAGTAAAGCCTTCAGAGCAAGAATGGAAGTTCAGTACCCCAGCTCCACTCTGCCTCCGGCATCTGCCAGGAGGGAGGCTGCCGACCTGAGCACATGTGTGCAGGGCTGCTCTCTGCTTCGGGTAAGGAAGGAGGCAGCAGCGCCACTCCTTCGGGAATTAGAAAACCTGAGCATTTAGGTAAGAGAATAGGTGCAGAGAAAATGTTATAAAGTAGATATAGGTTTTTTTTCCATTTTTTTATTTATTACATTTATTGGTGCATCATAGTTATACATTTTGATAAGTGTCAGGGTAGATATAGGTTTTTTAATCAAAGGGAAAGAATTTAGAAATCTCAAGTTGAAGTTGTGGGGGAAGGATACCAAACCTAGTATGTTTCTAGACAGCTAGAACTGGTGTCAATGAACTATATCGTTCTCAGTGACTCACTGGAGAAGATCCTTTGCATATTCCATCTGCTGTCCTCACCAGTGAACGCTCATGAATAGCATGATTAAAACAACATGGGATTGGCAATGAGCAGTGGGTTGTGTGTAGGATCTTTCCTTCTGGTCAATCTTCAGCATTATGCGAAGTCCATCTTTTTAGCCGGGCTGGTGGCCCTCTCCTGTAATCCCAGTACTTGGGAGACTGAGACAGGAAGATCACAGGTTCAAGGCCAGTGTGCGATATCTTAATGAGACCCTGTTTCAAAATAAAAAGGGCTAGGGATGTAGCTTAGTGATAGAATGCCCCTGGGTTCAATCCCCAGTACCATGAATGAATAAATAAATAAATAAATAAATAAATAAATAAATAGCAAAGTAAATAAATAAAGTCCATCTTTTTGTGGAAGAACTAAGAGACTCATAAAGACTGAAGAGTCCTTAGCAACCATCTGGCCTGGCCTTCCTCCCTCAGGCTACAGAATATCTTCCTGAGAGTCCCACCTTTCCCTGAAGTGACAACACTAGGACTAGAGGTCCTGCCAGAGAGGAAGGGAGAGGACAACAGAGAGCAGGGCAGGCTCAGCCCTGTGTCCACAAGGACCTCACTTTGAGCCATCAGGCATCAGGGGGAGATTGACCATCAGATCCTGCCAGATAGGCTGTGAACAGCTGCTCTCTGCCCTCTGGGACACGTGGACTCCTCTTCTCTTTTTTTTTTTTTTTTTTTGCGGTACTGGGGATTGAATGCAAGGGCGTTCTACCTCCGTGCTATGCCCCCGGCCCTATTTTTTTTTTTATGCTTTATTTTTGAAACCGGGTCTCACAAAGTTGCGGAGGGCCTCGCTAGGTAGAGAGAGAGAGAGAGAGATAGAGAGAGAGAGAGAGATCGATTGATCGATCGATCGTGCGCACGCACATGCGTGCTGAGGTTGGCCGCGAACCCGGATCCTCCGGTCTCCGCCTCCCAAAGTACTGGGATTACAAGCGTGCGCCACCACACCTGGCTCCTCTTCTCTTTTGAAGCTCTCTACCACTGTTTTGTAAAGAGTCCTTTCCCTCCTCTGCCCTGACCTCTTCACTTTGGATTTAGCCCATTCTATCCATGCTTCCCTCCTGAGCTGGGGATCAAGTTTCTGCATCCCACAGCTTTACTTATTTACTAAGCTTCAAATCGGAACGGGTGGTCCATAAGTAACAGGGAAGCAGGGAGGGAGCCCTCATGTCGCCCAGCATCACCAAAGTCACATCTCCCACTTGATCCTGAAAAATGCTTCGCTAAGCCCCATCATGTGGACGTAGTGAGAGGCTGACAGAAGGCAGACTCATGAGGCTCAGTCGCCGCCATTTATCAAGGATCTAATCCTCTGATTGATCAGATATGGATGGACCCCTCTTAGCTTGCCAGTCTTCGGTCTCCCAGCACGTGGGGAAAAAAAAATCTCTGCTTATCTTTTCCAGGGCTTGCGGCTCATTTTTACCGATGGTTCTCGCATCATCTTCCGACTCAGTGGCACTGGGAGCGCAGGGGCTACCATCCGACTGTACATCGATAGCTACGAGAAGGATGTGGCCAAGATCAGCCAGGACCCCCAGGTACAACCCTGTGCCTGGAGCAGTTCTGCTGTTGGAGGGAATGATCGTGGTTCCGCCTAGCCTGTATTATCAACCCTCCATTTCTCAGGGATCCATCTGATGCCAGCTGGGCTTGTTTTCCTCCATGTTCCTTGTCATAGCATCAACAATAGATAATAACAACAATAATAATGATAATTATCGGAGCATTTACTATTTGCCAAACTCTGCTCTGAGCTCATTATATAAATATACTCATTTAGTTCTCAAAGGAGGTAGGCTTTATTCTCCCTACTACAGATAAGGAAACTGAGTCACAGCTAATAGGTTCATGCCTAGTAAGTGGCAGATTCAGGATAACTGATCTTCCTGTCATCCCCACATGTGGCATTCTGGCTTGTCATTAATTATGCATCATTCTGCTTGGTTGATCCCTGGCTCTGGTAGAGCACACACTGGTTCTAGATGCGGGGGGAGGGGGCAGGGAGAGGCAGTTTTATGTGTCTTTATAGAAAAGTCTACTGACTTGCAGCCAGGTGGGTTGGGTTCCCAGACACACCCACAGAGTCTCCAGGATTATGTCAGAGTGAGAAGAGACCCTGGGAACCACGTGCGAGAGAGAACTCAAAGGACAGCTACCGAAATGAAGTGCCAAGGGGAGGAGAGACACGCAGAGCAGGGTTTCCCGAAGCGTGTTCCTCATAGCCTCACTCCTCCTGACGGGTGCTCCACAGCCACAGCTCCGCAGCCACAAAACGTGCAGGAAGCTTGGTACATCGGGCTTGTCAGTGATTCACAGCACACCATGCCTTGAAGGCTCCAAGAAGATTTGTACTAAGGATGCCCATTCCAATGGCATTTACTGAAGGACCTGAATAGACAGTTTTCCAGAGAAAACTGGGACATTTTTGTATTGTTCCACACACAAATGGCCATTTTATATTATTCCACATACAAATGGCAAACAGGTGTATAAAAAGGTGTTCAGACTCACTAATCATTAGGGAAGTGCAAATCAGAGAACCACAATGAGATATATACTTGTCCGTATGTCTTTTTGAGGTATGAGGTTATTGTCAAAAAAGACAAAAAATGAGTGTTGGTGAAGATGTGGAGAAAAGGGAACATGCTTTTATATACTGTGTGGGAATATAAATTTGTACAGCCATTTTGGAAAACAGTATGGAGATCTCCAAAAAAAATAAATAAATAAAAAGAGAACCACCATATGATCCAGCAATCCCTCTTCCAGATGTACATACAAAGGAACTGAAGTCATGATCATGAAGAGATGCCTGCACTCCCATGTTTGTTGTAGCACTACTCACAATAGTCAAGATATGGAACCAACCTAAGTGTCCATCAACAGATGAATGGATATAGATGAATATGTATTTCATTGTAGAAAATTATTCCTCTGGAAAAATAGGGAAGTCCTGCCATTTGTGGTAACACGTGTGAACCTGGAGAACATTATGTTAAGTGAAATATGTCAGACACAGAAAGACAAATTTGCATGATCACATTTACATGTAGAACCTTAAAAAAAAGTTAAACTCATAGAAACAGAGAATAGAGGGTAGTTATCGGGGGCTGGGGAAAATGGGGAGATATTGGCTAAAAGGTATGGAATTTCAATTACATAGGATGCAGTTTCCCTCTCATCCAGACATAATGAGTTGGTGGAGATTTAGGTGAGACAGAGCAACAGTAGAAAAAGTGTTGGCCATTTGGTCCAGTCACATCAGCTCGCTGATAGAGTGGACACTGGCAATGTGGAGAGGAAGGGGTCAGGAGTGACTTAGCTGTTTGCTTTACATGGTAGACCATGGTGTTGGTTCACTGGCATGGGGAATGCTGGAACTGGGTTTCGGGGGAGAGAACATGCCTTTGTTTTTAGATTTACAGAGCTTGAGGAGTCGAGGGCGCCTGGGAATCGGCAGTTAGATACATGGCTCTGGAGTTCAGGGGCAAAGTTAGGGCTGGAGCCAGGGATCTATGTTTAAGGCAAGTAGTGGAAAAGTTCTCTTTGTGTCTCCCCTCAGGTCATGCTGGCCCCACTTATTTCCATTGCTCTGAAGGTGTCCCAGCTCCAGGAGAGGACGGGACGCACAGCGCCCACTGTTATCACCTAAGAAGACTGGCTAGATGCGGTACGTCCCTCCACCCAGGACCCATCCACATCATCTGATTGAAGAGCATGGACAGAAACAAAGTGTATTCGCCCAAGCTTTTTAGCATTTGATTTTTCCACTTCCCAGTCATCGATGAGCAGCATGTCTGTGAGGCACTGTCCACTGAGATGCCCTTGGGAGCCATGTGGGAGAGGGAAAGGGGATCCACGGGCTTATGGGCTTATACCAATGCCAATTCCTTTTCATGCCCTTCTGCACTGCTGCTGTGTGGGCACTGGTCTCCTTAGCATCGGGCACTGTTTACACCACAGTGTAATGTGGAGGCTGAGGGTCAGTGAGCAAGGTCATCTTTCACCCCTGGGATGTGCCCACAAAATGATAGTCCTTTCTCCTTGGGGAATCCATCCCCCCTTTTAATGTTTACATGTAATCCAACAAAATGTGATTTCTGGTGCCTTCTCTCCAATCAGTATGTTTTCCACCGAGTGAGACGTACTCATCTATAGGTTTCTGACTCATTTTGCTGCATATTCCCATTTGCACAGATATTTTGGGATATTAAAGCAGAATAAGCTACTATTGCTTGTTGTCTTTCTTAACTACAAAGTGGGTTTTTTTTATTTCTGAAAGAAGACAGATTTGTTTTGTTTTAGAGTTGGAAGATAGTATATTTTGTTTTGATGTCCTAGCCAGGAAATAAAACAGTCTCTCTGCTAGGTTGAAAATCTTTGGACTCAGGAACTATAATTTTTAAGTCTGAGCAAGGTCAACTGGGCTCTGGGTCCTCCCAAGGTACATAGTCGGCTTGACATGGTTAACTTGGAACAAGAGAAAGAAGATGGTCTCTCAGGAGCTCTTACACAGCAAAGCGGCGATTGCCTTGAGAGGCTGAGGGGCCACACTGCTGTTGAAGGGACAGAGGGAGAACTCTCAGAATCTGGAGCAGAATCACAGACATTTGGCTGGAAATCTCAAGCCCACTGGTGTCTTATTCGCCTTAGAACATTTATCTTCAACCCACAGGTATAATTAGTAGTTGAAAGCATAGACTCAGGAGCCAACAGACCTGAGTTTGAACCCCACCTGAGATCCTGAGTGACCTTAGGGTGTCATTCTTCTCATCTTTAAAATGGGAGTGAAAGTAGTCCTGACTTTATGGATTGTTTGGAACATTAGGTGAGTAGACCTGTGTGGAAAGTAGTGGGCACAGTACTGGTACAGTTCATGGTAGGTACATTGCCATGTAAGCAGGAACTAGGATTGTGTTTACAATATTGTTTCTAGATTGTAAAGTGTAGGAAAACCAAAAACTATCACACTAATGTTTGTATTCTATTTTATAGTTTGCAAGGCACTTCCACAAAGTCACCTTGCCTTTGGATTATTCCAGAAAGACAGCCCAGCTCCATACCCCTCTACCACCAGTATGGACTCCCTGGTATAGGCGGCAGGATCTTTATCTGGGGTGAGATTTCCAGTGTTACCATTTAATGAGGGAGGGCAGCCCAGAATGCAGAACTGAGCTTTGACTGACGGTGACAATGATGATGATGCTGCTGCATCTTATGACACATTAACCCCATGCTAGTCTCTATTCTAAGGGCTTTCCAAATACTCTTTAAATATGAGGTAGGTACATTGAATAGTCCCATTTTACAGAAGAGTTCCAATTACTCATCCAAGGTCGCAGCACTGGAGAATGGTGGATGCCCCAACTGTGTAGCTCCAATCCCTCAGGATGCACTACTGCTCCGTGGTGCCTCTTCTGCTGACTGGCTACTTCTGAGCTACTTCTAACAGGTGGAAGAAAGGTGTGCCAATGCCTCAGGTGCTAGAGACTGTTGGTTTGGCACTATTGTCCCCCGGCAATCTCAACATCTGGCTGTGTCGGTCTGCCAGGAAGCAGGTACTGTCAAGGAAACACAGTAAATGAGCGAGGCATAGAACGGACCAGGAGAGCATGTATGACAGGCTCGCTGCCCTCAAGCTGCCTGTGAGAGTGGCTGGGGTCAGGTCTAGCACAGATACAAGACTGTAGGATTTGTGTCATGGGTTGGGTAGGCAGTACCCGCTGTTGGGATGGTGTTTCCCGAGCCCCCGTTCTGTTTCAGATGTTGGGCTTGAGCTCTGCAGTAGCCCCCCAGCAAGGCATCGCTACCCCCATTGAAACCCGACAGAAGCTTCAGTGATTTGCCCCAGGTTCTCAGCTTCCAGGCGGTGGGATTGGAGTTTTCACCCTGAATCTCGTTCACTTTCCATGACCCTTCTCTGCCTCCCTGTCTGTGGAACCAGCTGCAGACACTCCCCATCCCGTGGCCCCTGGCATGGCTTCAGAAATGTCCTCCTCATCCCCGGTTGTGAGCCAGCTGTTTTCCCTGACCCCACTCAGCTACAGCTTGACAGCTGAAAGCTCAGGGGAGAAAGAGGCGGTGGCGGGAGCCATGGAGAGTGGGCAGGCATGGATGAGGGCCACCCTCCCCTGTAGCTGCCAGAGACCCCAACACGTGAGCCCTGAGGAGCGCCAGGAGCAGGAGGGCTCCCCTCCCCCAGGGCTGATGTGGCCAGTGAGTCAGTCAGGCTTGTTTTCTTCGGGGTGTGGTGAGGATTACAGTGAGAAAATGGGGTTGGAACAGCTTGGGGCCCAACTCTGAAGCTTGACTTTCCCCTCCCTCTCGACCTTCATCTCATCTCCCAGAAGTGGTTTCCTGCTCAGAATGTCCCCGAGGGCCCAGAAAATGTCTAGACTCCCTGGACTGGGCCCTGCCTCATCCAGAAGGAAGCAGAGGCTGAGTTCTCTGTAACACTGATTAATTTCCTTGGCCGTGCAAGCCGGGCTGTGGGGACTGGCTCCCTCTGCCTCCTCTGCCCCAGACGTCGCCCACACTGCTTTCTGCTGCATTTCTGGACTCATCAGCAGCTGGCCTTGCTGGATACGAATCCTCCAGAAACATATTACCAAGTTGTAGAGACACACCCCGCGTGCTCCTGCCTTTGAACCCCCAGCAGAGTGGGCAGGATGTGAGTATTAATGACCTTCAGGACAGAGCCATGGTGCCTTCCTGGCTCAGCAGGGATGCTTCCTGGCCTCCTGGCATGGCTTCCTGGCCTCCTGGCCTTCACTCTTGCTCTTGATCCACTCTATTTACCCGGTAAGTGCTCTTTCAAATGCTATGGCTCAAAAGCCCCTGCCGCCTGCCTGTCGCTCCCCCACCAACTCCTCTCCTGCTTTCTGCCTCACATCTCAGGCCTCAGCCCAACAGGACTACCTACAGCTTCCTGTAAATACCTGCTCTCCTGTCTCGGCCTTCCTGCCTGCTCTTCTCTCTGCCTGAACCTCCACTCAGCCCTCCAAGTCCTGCCACGTCCCCAAATCCCACTAGTTCCTTGGGTCTCAAGTAAACTTCGCTTCCTCCAAGCAGCTTCTTCTGAGCCTCAGCTGTCTGTCTGGTTTGGAAGCTTTTTTCTGCCCCCCCTTTTTTCTAGCCCCCTTTCCTCTTTGTGGCCCTTATCACCCTCTGCTAATGACCCGGGCACTTTCCATTTCTCCCACTGCCCTGGGAACTCCTGGAGGGCAGGGACTGCCTAATTCACCAGTGTTTACCCAGGATGTAGGCTTATGTATAACACTTAGCAAAATCCTTATTACGTACTTTTGGCTTGAGTGAATTAAACCTACTAGGTAATGGGCAGTGTGTTTCATTATGCGCTGACTTCTCTGACCTATGAGTAGGCTTATTTTAATTTTACAGGTGACAAGTGACTTGACCAACTTTCAGGGATAGTAACTGACTAACCAACAACTCTTTCACACAGCTCTTTGTCTGCAGGTGAGAAAGCCCCCAGGAGAGGGGAATACTGGCAACAGATGGGAGATGTGTACCATGATCAGTCTGAATAAAACTTTTAATTTGCCAGGGGTGTGGTAGCACATGCCTCAAGTCCCAGCTACTCTAGGAACTGAGGTGGGAGGGTTCTTGAGCCCAGGAGTTCAAGGCCAGCCTGGGCAACATTGTGAGACCCCATTAAAAAATAAATCAACAACAAAAAATTTTAAGCCAGGTGCGGTGGCACACTCCTGTAATCCCAGTACTTGGGAGACTGAGACAGGAGGATCACAGGTTTGAGGACAGCCTCAGCAACTTAATGAGACCCCATTTCAAAATAAAATAGGGATGGGGTGTAGCTCAGAGGTAGAATGCCCCTGGGTTCAAACCCCAGTACCACACACAAAAAAAAGAAAAGAAATTTTTAAATTTAAATAGTAAAGACACTTTTCTTTTTTTAATATGTTTTTATTGGTGCATTGTAGTCTCACATCACAATGAGTATCAGTTTGCTGTTAGCATACATGCACACAGCTCTCGGTGTCCCTCCCCCCCGCCTCCTCCCCCACATGTAGCACTGAGAATGATGTTGGTATAATCTCATATGTACACATTGTTTATGATAGTAATTCCATAGATTCACTTCTTTCTTGCCCTTCCCCTTCTCTTGTACCCCTTCCCTTGCACCACTGAGGGTTCTCTGTTGTCATTGGAGTCCCTTTTGTGTCACCACTACTCCCTAGGTTGCGCATATTAATGAAAACATATGTCCCTTCTTTTCTGATGCTACAAAAATTAATTAAGGGTGTAGTTGGGGAAGAGTTCTATTGAATACAGAAAGGGGTTCTTTTTCTTCAAGAAGTAGAAAAGCAAAGCGAGGCCCAAGCCCCAAAGTCCTCCTTGGAGCGAGCAGATTGCTGGAAGGGAGCCCGTGCCGGGCTGAGGCAGGAGCCCCGGCCTGCGCCTCCGCGGCGGGGCACAAGCATGTCCTCTGCAGGGCCGAGGGGCTCTTCTTGGTTCCTGTTATCAGAACAAGAAGCGTCTCCACAGTCGGTGCATCATACAAAAGAAATGAGGTCAGTGTGGGCTAAGCATGTCTCATGTCTGTCTGGTCTGTCTGCCCTATGGGAACTTCTGAGAGTTTGGGTTTGGTTTCCTCCGGTGCCAAAGCTCCACCTAACTCCTCGAATTTGGGCTTGGGGTGTGGGCTAATGACTGTTTTCCAGAACACACGTCTCCTGTGGTTCACTGCGAGTCGGGAGCAACCCGCAGTGCTCGCTCTTCATCAGTGTTCTTTCAGACAAGCTCTGTCTCCATTGCTTTCCGACTTCATTGTACACCGTGATGGGAGGGCTCTTCCTACCCCAGAGAGGGAAACAGACATTTTGAGAGTTTATGTGGCCCGTACAGAGCCCCACCATCGTGACACAGGAGAAGGTGGGCTCGGCACCTCCACCACCCTGGGGAGTTGGGAGTTCTGTTTCTGATTAATCCTGGCTATGTAACAAAGCACCCCAAACCTACTGGGGTTAAGCACTTGTGGGATTTTGCTATGCTCACAGATCCTGTGCGTCAGGAGGTAGGGCACTGTGGAGACAGCTCGTTTCTGCTCCACCTGGGGAGTCTGGGTCGTCTGGGATGCCTAACTGGTGGGGCTGGAGTCTTCACTCATGTCTCAGGATGCGAAGCCTGGGGTCCGCTGCAACTGCAGAGCCTTGTGCCTTCACAGGACCTCTCTGTGTAGCCCTGACCTCACGGCATGGGCTGCTTCTGGGAGGGACTGCCTAGGAGCCCGTGTGCCACGAGAGCCAGGTGGAAGCTGTAGTTCCCTTTCCTACCTAGCTTCAAAGTCCTGCAGCATCACTTCCACCATATCCACTTGGTTCCCACCAGCCCACTTGGGCCAGCCCAGGGCAAGGGAAGGGGGGTTGCATTCTCCCTCTTGTTGGGAGAATGGCAAGGACATATTGCAGAAAAGTATATAAGAAGGGAGTTATTGTAGCCATCCTTGGGAAATATCTGTTGCGTTCCCCAGTGATTATTTTACCCAATTCTCAGTCGCGTGGGCATGAGAATGACTGTAATTCAGAAATTATTTTAGCAAGAACATCCTTTTTGTCAATTATCTAGGTATGGGCACATGCTATCATCTCAACTTATGCTAATGACAGACATAACAAATCAATTGCAGCCCTATTTCTTCTAAGGCCTGATATAGTACTTCAGAAACCTCAACATAAGGTGCTGAACAAGAAATATTAATCAAGTGTAGTAGGGACGTGAATAAAAAACTATTTGCCATTTTTGGGGAATATTCCTATTTTATTATTTTTACAAACATTGCAACTGTGAACACCTACTTGAAAATAGATGAGACAATCCATAAATGGATTAAAAATGCCTCCAATGTGGAGAAAATTAGTGGTCACAGTTAAATTAAATAAATCACAATTGATTTTAGAACTAGTACACAATATTAATAAAATAACTTTACTGAACCAGGTGTGGCTTCACATGCCTGTAAATCCCAGTACTTGGGAGGCTGAGACAGGAGGAACGCAGGTTTGAGGCCAGCCTCAGTAACTCAGTGACATGCTCAACAACTTAGCAATATCCTGTTTCAAAATAAAAAATAAAAAGGCTGAGGGTGTAGCTTGGAGGTAGAATGCAGCTGGGTTCAATCCCTAGTACTCCCCCCCAAAAAAAATTTACTTATTTTTTTTTTAATTCAGAAGTAGATTAAAGGTTGACTGCAGAATTTTAAGGCCATGGCCTCAATTCTTTTCTTATACTCAGGCTCTTTCCACCTTTCCCTCTGAGCCCAGTTCTATCAGTCCCCACGTCTGACATTCTCCCAAAGCTCACAGAGCACTTTTGAAAGCACCAAAACACACATTCTTTCATTCAAGCTTACAACAGTGTTGGGAAATAGTTACATTTACAGTAAACATGACATTTAGCAATCTGATTACTTGTGCCAAATCATATGTTACTACTACTACTACCACTACTACTAATATAGATTGATCACCTTTTAGGTACTAGTTACTATTTAATCACTTCTCCCTATGTCATTTAATCCTTATCACATCCCTACAGGTGAGTACTTTTAGCCGTGATACAGATGAGGCAGTGGAGGCAGTATCAGATGAAGTAACTTACCCAAGATGAAATAACTTACCCAAATGAGCAAGTGGTGGAAGTGGGGTTTGAACTCGAGTCAATCAAACTCCAAAGTCCAGGTAAAATCTAGAACTGGAGCCAAGGCTTCAGTTCCTTCCTTTGGGAAACAGAATTTTATTCAGATCTAGTGTGTGCGTTTGTGTGCGTGTGCGTGCGTGCACGTATGTGTGTTTTACTGGGGATCGAGACCAGAGGCATTCTACCTCTGAGCTACACCCCTAGCCATTTTTTATTTTTTATTTTGAAACAGGGTCTTGCTAGGCTGCTGAGAGTCTTGTTAAGTTCCTGAGGCTGACCTCAAACCTGTGATCCTTTTGTCTCAGCCTCCCAAGTACTGAAATTATAGGTGTGCACCACCATGCCCAGCTCAGATCTCGTTAAAGTGATATGATTTTAGCAAGATGAGCTGATCATTTGGTGCCCATGTTTTTGACTCATGGGTGGTAGTGACATATTTCCATGACCAGAAACATATTCACATGACTGGTACTGGGAGACATATTTACATGACCAGTACTGGGAGACATATTTACATGACCAGTGCTGGGAGAGAGGTCAAGGCTAATTTTAAATAGAAGCACAAGTTCAAGAGCCCCGGGTGCCGTCAGTGGGTGAACCTTACAACGTGACTGATTCATGGAAGGGAGGAATGATGGGGTCTGCCCCATCTTCACAAGCTTCTGGAGCACATGTGGGGCATCATAAGGACCAATTCCTCTCATGCTAATATTTCCATCTCCTTGCTCAAGGCAGATTTTCTTTTCTGTCATATATGGTAACTTCCAGAGAATGAAGGATTACCTTCAAAATATCTTTTTTTGGGGGGATGTGGGTGACCATTGACAATGACCAGAGACTCCCACTCTAGTGCTCCAGTATAGTTTCTGACACACAGCGAGCCACAGTGAGCGTCTCTCAGATAAAGACCTTGGTCACCATTACTCTTATCCTGAGAGGTAAAGTGTCCTGCCTTACAGAGCCAGGGGACAAAAGCTACACAGACAGCCTGCCCCGCCTCCCGTCCAGCTTCATCTCCCACTACACTCTGACGCTTCCATCCCCACCCCACCGTCCCCAGATAGTCCATACTTTTCCACATCGACCTGAGTCTACGCACACTGTTCTCTCTATTGGAAAACTCTTCCTGGTAGAACAGTGTCTTGGGGTCTGCTTCACCCAAGTCCCCTTCATGCTGGAGGGGCCATGGCCAGGTGTGTGCTACAAGCCACCATCTCATCTCCTGGTCACAACTAGCCGGAATAAAGGTGAGCACCAAACTCAAGGGCAGGTGGTCCACCAGCTAGTTGACACCCACAGCCCATGACCTATGACTTGGCTCAAAACGGCTCCTCAGGACAGAGACTCTATTGAGGAGTAAGATTGCCTCTTTTGGATAGCCACCATCCTTCCTACCTCCTTACAGAGCATCTCTGGAGAAGAATGGTGTCTTGCATTATATCCTCAGGGTCTAGATCAATGCCAGGCCCTGAGTAGAGGCTTTAGAGATGTGTAGTGAGTCCACAAAATTTGAGTAGGCAAGAAAAATTCACAATTCTTTATTATCTTAAAACAATTTAATTCTGGCTGTGACCCCCATTCCATTAGACTGTTAGGATTTTTTTTTAATTGAACACTTTATGTTACTCATTTAACACTCGCAACAATAGAGGCAGTATGAATTTTATTCCCACTTTTAGATGAAAAAGCAGACATGCAGGGAGTTTAGGTAGCTCACTCAAGGTTACACTGAGCATAGGAGGTCGTGTCCCCGCTCTTAACCACGACCTCTCAGATTTGTCAGTCATTACTGAGAAGCACAAATGAATGAGATGCTTTTCTGACCTACGACTCCTTTCCACCATCAATCAGTCCCTTCCTCCTTCATGTTTCTTCAGCACTCATTTCATTCATATATAATTTACCCAGCTCTCCTGTGCTTGCCTTATGCCAGATGCCATTCTAAGGAATGTAGAGAAATTGATTAAATACAGTTGGAAATGATTTGTTTCAAGATATTAATTCAAGTTGCCATTGGTTTCAGAAGGGATTTTTTTTTTTTGCGGTACTGGGGATTGAACTCCGAGCTACACCCCCAGCCCTATTTTTTAATTCTTTATTTTGAAACAGGGTCTCACTAAGTTGCAGAGGGCCTCACTAAGTAGCTGAGGCTGGCCGCGAACCCAGATCCTCCGGTCTCAGTTTCCCAAGTACTGGGATTACAAGCATGCGCCACCACACCCGACTCCCAGAAGGGACTTTTAACTGTCTAGATGCTTTCCTCCTGTTGACAAATTTAACTTCTGAGCAAAATGTTGCAGCATTGGGTCACGTTCTGGTTTGCTTTTCTTGGGAAGGTAGCGCTGGAGTCATGGAGTGGGATAGGTTCCAGCTGATCTGGATATTCCCTGTGGAGCACGTGGCATGTATGACGTGACAAAACCTAAGCAGTATATTTATAAAAGATTTTTTTTTTTTTGCAGTACCGGGGATTGAACCCAGGGGCGTTCTACCTCCGCGCTACACCCCCGGCCCTATTTTTTATACTTTATTTTGAAACCGGGTCTCACGAAGTTGCGGAGGGCCTCACTAAGTAGAGAGAGAGAGAGAGCTGAGGCTGGCCGCGAACCCGGATCCTCCAGTCTCCGCCTCCCAAAGTACTGGGATTACAAGCGTGCGCCACCACGCCCGGCTTATAAAAGATTTTTTTTGTGGTGGATCTTACACTTGCCAGGCCCTGCATGGTGATTTGAAATGGCTCTGTGACGCTGCAGATTAAAATCACAGTGGTAGAGTCAGCGTGCGGAGGGAGCCACTTCCCTCAGTGCTCATCCTGTGACTGTCCTTACCCCCATTTTACTGAAGAGAAACAGAGGTACAAAGAGGTTGTGTAACTTGTCCAAGGTCAAAGTGGCAGACTGTTTGACTCTAGAGCTCCTTTTTTAAAGTTGAGATATAAGCCGGGCGTGATGGCACACGTCCGTGATCCCTGTTCTTGGGAGGCTGAGACAGGAGGACCGCAGGTTCAAAGCCAGCCTCACTCACTTAGCGAGACCTTCAGCAATTTAGCAAGACCCCATTTCAAAATTAAAAGGGATGGGGGTAAAGCTCAGAGGTAGAATGCCCCGGGTTCGAACCTTAGAACCAAAAAAATAAAAAAAATTGACTTATAACTACATACCATAAAACTCATCCTCTTAAGTGTACAATCCATTGATTTGTAGTCTATTCATGAACCTAGGCAAGTGTGTAGCCATCACTATGATCCAATTCTGCGATATCTTCTTCATCCCCACAAAAAATCTCTGGCTCCCTTTAGCAGCTAGTCCCCAGACCCCATTCCCTCTAGCTCCTGGCACCCGCAAATCTCCCTCCTTTCCCTACACATTTGCCTGTTCTGGACATTTCATATAAACGCAATTGTAAACTGTGGCTCTTTGTGCCTGTAGAGCGCTTGACAGGAATCCGATGCCCTGGACGGAGCTTCTCTGACACGAAGCCCATTCTCTTCATCTTTGTCTTCACAGTGCTCCAAGTTCACAGAGAATTATGAAATGAATGTACAGAGTCTAGGCTCAGAGCCTGAGGTTTGCTGAGTACTCCCTATGGGCCTGGTCTGGTGCTAAGTGCTTTGCAAAAGCAACCTCACTAAACCCTCATAGCACCCACCTGAGATGAGCATTATATCATACCCATTTTACAGACAGGAGACCCAGGGAGGCTAAATGGCTTGCTGCAAGTCTCATCTAGCAGGTGGTGGAGTTGGACTTGGAATTCCTATCCATGGTCCCTGAGTCTGAACTTCTAAATCATATACAAAGAAAAGTCTTTTAGAGATGGAGTCCAACCTCCTGTTTATAGTCTTCAATGCACTTGCAGCTACTTACTGAGCCCCTACAATACACAACTTGAGCCCCCACAATGCAGAGCCACTGTGCTACCTTGGAGGCCACAGACTAGCCACAAACAAAGGAAATTAGTCCCACAATATAAATTCCGTGTGCCAGACCCTGGGGTGAGGTCTGTGTGCACGGGGAGCTGAGGGAACAGCGGGCAGAGACACCTGTGCCAGCTGCAGCCCAGGGTCAGAGCCACCTTTCACCCCGCAGTTAGCACCGCACACCCATGTGTGAGCTGCCAGGGTCAGCACTGCCCTCCTCACCTCTCGGGCTGCCAGGAAGGTGCCTGGCCTTGGTTATGTCCCTGGCCTGTCAGGGCCTAGGAAGAGACTCCCGCCCTGGCAGTGGCTGGCAGCCCTGCCTCTGTCTTAGAGCTCAGCGCCCTTCCTCCCCGCTGCGGGGCAGGGCGCAGCTGCCAGCCTGGCTGCCTCGGTGCTTCTGGCCTGCACAGGATTTTTCTCACAAAGACTGCTGTGTGGGTTCTGTTTTTCTAAGTCAGGTAGTTACTTGATTTTTACCTCAGAACTCGGTGCCAGCATTCCGTGCTGCCAGCCTCGTCGCCACAGGCTGTGGTGTGAGAAGAAATTTGGGTTCCTGGAGTCCGTTCAAAGAATGCACCCCTCCATTCCTGTGCGTGGGGGTCGGGACAGGCTCCCACACCAGCCGTCAGCACTTGCTGGACTGGGGCCTGGCCGGCAAGTGGATGAAGGACTAACGTCAGGAGGGGCCTGGACACTACAGAGCCACCTCACCTCAAGATGGCGCAGGCTTGAGGAAGACCAACCCACAGCCTGTTCCTAAAGCCCCGGTTCCCACGGCTTGGCTCCAGCGTACCAGGCCAGGGCAAAATGAGAGGGGATCATCCATGTGGGGTCAGGCCAGGATACAGGAACCCGCAGCCAGGCTGGTGTAAGTGGTGGAGAAAACTGTTACTGCAGGCAGCCACTGGCCTCACAGCTGAGAGGGGACCCCAAACTAGGTTGAATGGGGGGGGCAGAAAGTCTGAGCCAGAGAAATGATATCAACACAAGGCCTATAGCGGGCTCATTCAGGTCACAGGGAGGAAGAGAAATCATGAGGACAGAAACACGGGAAGGAAGGGGTCAGGAATGACATGGTGGCTGGTGGCTAATTAAGTGTTCACGTGGTCATCACAGGGAGGAGAGCTAGTGGGAGGCACTAGCATGGGGTTGTGGCACAAGCGAATTCTGTGCAGCCCAGGCTGAGGGTCTCCAGAGAAATTGTGTTTGTTTCTTCAGAAACTTCAAGGGCGTGACGCCTCTGAAACTGTAATGTAAAGTTAATTTATCAAGTTGGGCATTGTGGCACATGACTGTAATCCCAGTACTTGGGAGGCTGAGATGGAGGGTCACAGGTTCAAGGCCAGCCTCAGCAACTTAGTGAGACCCTGTTTCAAAATAAAAGAAATGAAAAGGTCTGGGGTGTAGCTTGGGGGCAGACTGTCCTTGGGTTCAATCCCTCATACCAATAACTAAACAAACAAATAATTTATCAGCTTGGAGATTTCAAGACCATGCAAGTGGAATGAATTTTAACCCAAACCGTGAAAATATTCATGTTTATAAAATCTCAGAGTCTTTTTCTTCCACCCAGAACCCAGGCCAAGACCCGCACCCACCCTTGCTATCTCTCCATAGTGAGGAGTGTATTCTGTTTACCCCTAGTCCTATTTTACCATTGCTGAACCACCAGCTGTATGTGGGCTTTGAGCAGTGGGAAAGTTCTCAGACCCAATGCCCATCTCGTTTAAGCTCAATACCTTGTCTCCTTTTCTTATGCAACTGTTAAAATTTAAGTCTCTTGGAAGTAGAGGTAGTGGTGCACTCCTGTAATCCCAGGTACTCAGGAGGCTGAGGCAGGAGGATCACAAGTTCAAAGCGAGCCTGTGCAACTTAGTGAGACCCTATCTCAAAATAAAAAGGGCTGACTATGTAGTTCAGTGGTAGAATGCTTGCCTAGGGTGTGTTAAGTCCTGGGTTCAATCCCCAGTACTACAAAAAAAATGAAAAAAATAGTTAAGTCTCTTGGTTATCTAAGGTTGGAAGAACTTTCTAGGGGGGCTGCAGCTTTGGCCACTCAACCCTTCGCGTTTCTGTTTCCTCCTTGTCTTCTTCCTTTTCTGTTTCCCCCTCCTTTGTCCATACTTTGAGAAGTATGAAGACTTCTCATACTTTCTTACAAGTTCTACCGTGCATTTAAAAGGGCCTTTGCTGTGATTAATTGAGCATTTCTAGGTAGTTCGTATGTAGTTGGAGATGTTTCGGTTTACCTAGAATCTAAGTCCTTTCTGTTTTCACTCTTGCTCCTCCATTCCAGCCTATGCAATAGCCAGTGTGATCTCTCTAAAAAAAAATCTTACTCTATTTTCACCACCTTCAGTGGTTTCTCACAGCTTTCTGTTCATTATGACGCTGTTTTGCCAACGGTTTGTATATCCCACAAATTTTCCCATTTCTCTTCTGTAGTCAGCACTCCTTTTCCTTGGGGGAAACTCCTCCCATATATCTTATCACCCCAAGGCCGTCAGCCAAAGTACTTCCTCCCTTGTTTCTTCACCCTCATCCTCATTCTAGCCACAGGGATAGGAACATGGCCCAGGTTAGACTAATCATTGTACCATGTCCCTGTGGCCATTGTGATTGGTCCAATACATAGGCATGTGACCCAAGATGGACCAATGAGAGCCTTTCCCTGATTTTTATTCTAATTGTTGAGGTAGAAGGACAATGTTTCTCTTCCTTTTGGATCATAGGTTATAAAGATATAGGCCTGGTGAATATCAGTGATATTCCAACAGATTCCTATCAGACTGACAGAATCTATTGGTGTAAGAGAGAATGAGGCCAACTAATAGGAAATGCATAAACAAGAGACAATTAGTGGAAAAGAAAGTCTTTTTTTTTGCATTAGATTTTGTTTTATTTGTTTGTTTTATTTTGTATTGGGGATTGAACCAGGGCCATTCTACCTCCAAGCCCTTTTTATTCTTTATTTTGAAACAGGGTATCACTAAGTTGCTCAGGGTCTCACTAAATTGCTGAGGCTGGCCTTGAGCCTGCATCGGCCTCCCAAGTACTGAGATTACAGGCATGCACTACCATGCATGGCTTGCATTAGGTTTTTAATCACATGTAACAAAAAACGAGTTGGCAATATGGGGCCAAGTCCTTCCCATGACACTCTCAGGCCCTGTGTGATCTAGTCGTTGCCTATCGCCACCCCACCTCGCACTGGTCTTCTCTTTTTAAAGATACTCCAGTACAAGCCTCTTTCTGTTCTTCACCTGTGCCAGGCTTCTTCTTGTCTCAGGGCTGTCGCACATGTTGTTCTCCTGAATCACTTTGCTTGGCTCATTGCTACACTTCCCTCAGGTGTGTGCATGTAGATCAAGTCCTTAGGGAAGGCTTCTGACTGCCTGACTCGCCATCCTCCCCTCCTTTAGCTACTGCTACAGCCCCTGTGCTTCTCCTTCCAAGCACTCATCACAGCAATAACAAACAAATCCTCTGTTTACAATGAGACAATTCCTTGTTTACAGTCCCTCTTCTCCACTGGACCACCAGCTTCAGGAAGTTAGGGATGATTGATCCCGATCATCACTGCGTGCTAAGTGTGTAACACAGTGCATGACACAAAATAGGTGTCCCATAAATATTTATCAAGTGGAAAAAAGAGCGATCACATGTTCAACTTGTAAGCTTTTGATCTCCATGGGCTTTGTTAGCTAATAAACAGACACTGGCTGTCCGGAGTCATCCTGTGGCCACAGAAAGCTCCCTGGAGAAGTAGACAACCTTGCACATAGTGTAGACAGGTATCCTGAGGTGGATCTCCATCTGCCCAGGCCAGAGCGGACCCTGCTCCCAGGAGATGGCAGTGTTGCACAGTCTCTGGCTCACCAGGTGCCCAAGCACTCCTGAGGCCCTGGGAGCAATCAGGCTGGACCTTGTGCCCTGGAGCCACGGAACACCAGGTGCCCAGCTCTCTGAAAGAGCTGTGTGTTCCAAGCGGCTCAGCAACAGTCTTTGTCTTAGACATGGCAGTCCCCAAATCCAAGATAAACAAGCCTTTCACTGAGAGATGGATCTGCTTTAGTTTTCTTGTGTGTGTGTGCGTGTGTGTGTGTGTGTGTGTGTGTGTACTGGGGATTGAACCCAGGGGCATTCTACCTCTGAGCTACACCCCCAGTCCTATTTTATTTTTATTTTGAAACAGGGTCTTGCTAGGTTGATGAGTCTCACTCATTGCTGAGGCTGTCCTCGAACCTGCGATCCTCCTGTCTCAGCCTCCCAAGTACTGGGATTACAAGCGTGCACCACCACGCCCGACTCTGCTTCAGTCTTCTGTCCAAGAACTCCAGTTTTCCAAGGCTGGCTCAAAGGTGCCCTCTCAGCCTTGACGTTTGACAGTGTCCCAAGAGAGAGGCCTCAGACCAGAGGGTTGGTACCTGCTGGGGCTCTGGAAGACTCTCTCAGTCATAATTTCTCTCTGAACCCTGGAGGCTGCTGCTGTGGTGGGTCTTCGGGTAGACAGCTCAAGTCCTGCCTTGTCACTTGCTGTGTGACCTGCTTTCAATAAAACATGGCCGTGTCTACTTCTCAGGTGTGCGCTGAGTGACTAAGCCAACGGTATGGAGTCCAGGCGGCTCTGTGCCTGGAGCATAGTAGGGGCTTAGTAGACATCTCCCTTCCCTCCCCTCCCATCCCCCCACGACAGGGCAAACACGTGAGAACCTCCTCAGCAGGTTGTTACTAGCAAATGTCAAAAAACAAAAGCCTTCTTCGCTTCCCTCAAGCACTTTCCCATCCCCAGATTACAAAGCGCCCATGGCCATTGGAAAGTGTCTCAGTCAGGTAATCCATGCCACCAGCCCATCCACGTGAGCCCAGCTCCTCATGCTTCACGGCGGATCCCCCAGGGGCCCCTGGGAACTCTGAGCTTCATCCTGACCCAGGGGCCTTTGGCGCCTTTTCAGTCCATTTCTTTCTCTCATGGTGGAGCATCGAGGATGTAGTTCTGGGAGCATTTTGGTCCTGGTGCTGGGACCCTTATCTCTGTGCTATGCAAGCCCCGTTTCTGCCATGTCAGAATCCATTAGAGACCCCTCTGCTGAGGCTTTGAAGGAGCGATCAGTTTGTAGAGGGAAGGGGCCGTGCCAAGCCAGGCCAGATGGAGCAAGTAACGAAGGCCCCAGATTAATCTCGCTTGTCTCTTTTTTTTTCCAATATGAAGGCTCAACCCGGGCGCTTGGCAGTCTCAAGACAAATTATGCTTGTCAGCTTCAAAGCCTAAGTTCCCTTCCAAGCCAGAAGGCTTGCATTTTCTCTTTCTCTCTCCCCATCTCCGTCTCCCTCTCTCCTGAAATAACAAACTGGAATAAAAATGAGGTGCACATGAAATATCGTGGCATTTTCGCATCACTGTAACAAGGAGGGCTTCTATTGGCCATGTGCTGCGTACGAAGCAACACGCCGAGTCCCCTTCATACGTTCCATTCATTCATTTCTCGCCATACTCCTGTAAGACGGGTGTACACTAATCATCGCATTTTATAGATTAGGAAACTGAGGTTCAGAGAGGATGCTAGTTTTCCTCCTTGACGAGGCTGTGGAAGAAAACAAAGGGAAGCTTGTGAGGAGAGGAAGAGGATACTGCTGGAGTAGAGAGGGACCACAGGTGAAGAACAGAGGGGCTCTTCCCCTTCGTTGCCCCGACCCTGACTTTGTGAGCTTCCGGCGGCGTATCACCAGCAGCACATGTCAGCCCTGCTGTGGGCAGGCTCCAGTACCAGCCAGATCTCCCACCCTGCACTCACCCCTGCCCCCATTTCTTGTTCTCTTCCTGGGCTTTTGACTGTCTTGGTTCCTGAGGCTTCAGTTCCTGACACCCTCTTCAGGGGATTGAGGACACTCCTCTTTGGTTTGGGCCCCAGGCCCTCTCCTGGACCAGGTTTCAAAGTCTTTCATGACTCATTTCCCCAAGGGCTGGTGCAAGATGCTGCCAAGAAGAGGACTGAAATGGCTGTCTCTGTAGGAGGATCTGCAAAACTCTACTGGGGGATATTTTAAGTCCCGGTCTTACTTGCAGACCTGAGCATTTTTTTTTTCCCAGTACTGGGGATTGAACCCAGGGGCATTCTACCTCTGGGCTACACCCCCAGCCCTATTTTTTATTCTTTATTTTAAAACAGGTTCTCACTAAGTTGCGGAGGGCCTCACTAAGTAGCTGAGGCTGGCCGCCAACCCGGATCCTCCGGTCTCAGCCTCCCAAGTACTGGGATTACAAGCATGCGTCACCACACCCGGCCAGACCTGAGCATTCTGATTATCTTAACTGACAGGATGGAGTAGTGGGCAGATACAGAATGGCCGCTGTGTGCTCACCGCTGCATTGGGGATCCTGTGGAACGCACACAGTTACTGGGCAAGGCCGGGCCCCTTTCTTCTAGGTAATCCTTTCTCAAAGGCCACTGGGAAATTAACTAACTTCCTTCTTTCCTCCCTCCCTTTCTTTCTCCCTTTTTCTCTTTCTTTCTTCCTTCCTTTTTTTCTCCAAATATTTATGTGCCAGCTGGGATGCAGTTGTGAATGGAGCGGGACATTGCCTCTGCCCACAGGGAGCCTCAGTTTGATGAGTGTCTTCGTCTGTTTTGTGTTGCTCTAACAGAATACTGTAGACTGCGTAATTTTTAAAGAAAAGAAACTTACTTCTCATACTTCTAGAAGCTGGAAGCCCAATATCAAGGGCATCTGGTGAAGGCCTTCATGTAGCGTCTTGATGTGGCAAGGGCACGTGTGAGAGAGGGCAGGAGCAAGAGAGCACTGGAGAAAGAGCATTCCCTTTTACCACAAAACTACTCTGACAAGAACTAACCCACTCCCATTAATCCATTCACGAGGGTGCAGTCCTATATAGACATACAGGATTCCTAGTTATATTTGAATTTCATATAAGTGACAAATAATTTTTAGTGTAAGTATGTCCCCAATAATACATAGTGCATACTTGTGTTAAAAATGTATCCAAGGGGCTGAAGGTATCTCTCAGTGGTTAGAGTACTTGTCTAGCCTGTAGGAGGCCCTCGGTTCAATCCTCAGCACCACCAACCAAAAAAGAAAAAATGTAAATTCACTATTTATTGGATATTTAGACTTAACTGGCTGTCCTATATTTTACCTGGCATCCCTAGAACTGCTAAGAGGAGTGGAGGAGTTCCAGGTGCCGGGGGAGCTTGTTAAATAGCAGGAAGTAAGAGGAACAGAGTGCATCAGGGGAGATGCGAATGGTCAGCGTCAGGGATGAGGTCTTCCTGTGTCCCTGCCCAGCACAAAGGGATCTACAAGCCCCTGAAGAACAGAGCTCAGATCTCTCGTCTCATATGGATCTTCCTAGAGTATGTATGGGGATACCTGAGGGCATAGGGAGTCCTGATTTGTGCAGCCCTCACCCACCTCTGGCCAGCCCCACTTCAAATCTCCCAGTACAGGTCTACTATCAACCTCTCCATCTACAGCCATTTCTTGTCACATGAGGCTGAAACTTCCAGGGTCATCTTATCATGACAGGTGACTAGAGCTGGAAGGGACTTTGTATTTTAAAGACAAGGCACGAGGGGCTCAAGAGAAATGGATTACATCAAGGACAGACCGAGAGTTCATGGCAGAACAAGCTGAGAAGTCACATATGTGACTCGCTTCTGGGAGCCTTCCTCTGAACCCCTCACCATTTTTTCTACAGTCTGGCTTTCCTGTTTTGTCCAGTTTTATTAATTCTTCATTGCCTCAGGACATAATGAGACTACCCATCCAAACCTTGTCTTATTAACAATCAAGGACTGGTGTTTTCTCACTCTGAATAGGTTGCTAGCACTGAGAACTAAGGAGACATGTTTGGTGTTGGGCTGTCATGCCCTTCTCAATGAGAACCTGGGGAGCCCAGGTCATGTCAGGTTTTTGTCCCAGAAGTCAGAATTAGGCACAGCATTCTGACCACCAAGACCAAGAAAACAAATCCCCAGAAGAAGAGCTGAGCCACAGTTTTTGGAGTTATCTGAGAGTCCAACTGCAGAAACCATCTCCTGGGTACCCAGAACAGGAGCAGTGGGGTCAGGATCTGGGCAGAATTGGAAGGGGATGGGTGAAATGCCAGAGCCAAGAGAAGAGGAAGTAGGGTAAGCATGGTGTTGTGGGGTGAATTGTGAGCCTCCAAAAAGATGGTGAAGTCCTAACCCCCAGTGCCTTAGAATGTGATCTTATTAGGAAATAGGATGTTTACAGAAGTAACCAAGTTAAAATGAGGTCATTAGGTGGGTCCTGATCCAACATGACTGCTGTCCATATAAAAAGGGGAAATTTGGACACAGAGACAGACATACACACAGGGGAACTCCATGTGAAGATGAAGGCAGAGGTGGGGGTGTCGCATCTGCAAGCCAAGCAACACCAAAGATGGCCAGTCAATCATCGGGAGCTAGCAGAGAGTCGTGAACAGACTCTCCCTCACAGCCCTCACAAGGAACCTACCTTTTTATACCCTAACCTTGGATTTCTAGCCTCCAGAACTATGACACAAGAAATTTTTCTTGTTCTAATCCACACAGTGTTTGGTATTTTTTTCATGGGGGCTCCAGGAAACTAATACATGGGGAGCACATTGGACTGCCCTGCTCTTCCTTGCAGACCCCCATTCTTCTCTAGTTAGATGACATCATCCAGTTCCTTGGCATCAAAGCCATCTCAAAATCAATAAATTTCAAATTTAAGCTGGGCATGATGGCACACACCTGTAATCCCAGTACTTGGGATACCGAGATAGGAAAATCATAGGTTCAAGGCCAGCCTTAAAAACTTAGTGAG
Organism: Glis glis; assembly: GCA_004027185.1. NCBI lineage: Eukaryota > Metazoa > Chordata > Mammalia > Rodentia > Gliridae > Glis > Glis glis. Next base: position 28,646 of record PVJS01002164.1, on the reverse strand, counting down.
GCCCTCAGCAACTTAGAGATACCATGTTTTTAAAAAATGAAACAAAACAAAAGTAACAATAAACAAAACAAAATTAAAAAACCCAAACCAAAACAAACCAAAAAACAGGGCTGGATATTAGCTCAGAGGTAGAATGCCCCTGAGAGGCCTATTAAAATAAAAAGTTGAATAAGAAAGAATTTTTTCTATCTGTCTCTGAGATGGGTCTTTGGCATTCTGCCTCTGGGCTGGGACTCCGATTAGAACTTCAGGGACAGCCGGGTATGGTGGTGCACGCTTGTAATCCCAGTACTTGGGAGGCTGAGACCAGAGGATCTGGGTTCACGGCTAGCCTCAGCTACTTAGTGAGGCCCTCCACGACTACGTGAGACACGGTTTCAAAATAAAGTATAAAAAATAGGGCCGGGGGTGTAGCTCAGAGGTAGAACACCCCTGGGTTCAAAAAAAAAAAAGAAAAAAAAAGAACTTCAGGGACAACATTCTCAAATTGAGATCTTGACATGCTTAATTAAAAATCACTCCTATTTTTGTATTCATGTTTTATAAGTGACTCATATATACCATATACGCAGTGGCATCACCCATCCATTCCTTCAATCCCCAGTAATACAATAAATAATAAGTTTTAAATTTTGGTCTCCAGTTCTGGGCTCTCCCCAGAACCTCAAGATTCTATATCCTGCCATCCATTTGTTATTCACTTTTTAATTATCTTTCAGGGATCTCAATCAGTGTGGCTTTAACAGAAGTCTTAATTCCCTACACTATCATGATCCTCTTATTTTTTTTTCTCCTTGGTGTGATGGTTAATTTTATGTGTCAACTTGACTGGGTCATGGGGTGCCCAGGTATTTGGTTAACCATTACTTATGGGTGTGTTTGTGAGGATGTTTCTGGATGAGATTAGAACTTGAATCTGTGGACTGAGTAAAACAAATTGTCCTTCCAAATGTGGTTGGGCTTCATTGAATCTGTTGAAGGCCTTAATAGAATAAAAGTTGGGTAAGAAAGACTTTTTCCTGTCTCTGAGCTGGTTCATTAGTATTCTCCTGCCTTTGGACTAGCACTTGGACTGGAGCTTACACTGTGAGCTCTCCTAGTTCTCAGGCCTTCAGACTTGGACTGAACATATGCCATTGGCTCTCCTTACTCTCCACCTGGCCAACTGTAGACCTTGGACTTCTTAGCTTCCATAATTACATAAACTAATTTCTTATACAAAATCAACCTCTCACTCATTTGGTAAGACATATATATGTATTCTATTTCTCCAGAGAACACAAACTACTATCATCTTTGTTGGATAGGCTCTTGGCCATAAAAAGGCCTTGGAGGAATCAGCTCTCCAGTATTTATTTGTTTTTAAAGTTTACTTACCATTTATTGTGTGCCAGGCCCTGGATTAAGAGTTTTACGTGTTAATTTACCCCTCTGAAGGATGCTGTGAAATGTAAGCTATTATCCACATTATACACATAAAGAAACCAAGACTCAGAGAGGTTAAGAAACTTGCCCCAGATCACACTCCTAAGATATAGTAAAGTACAGATTCAAATGAGAGTCTTTTTTTTTTTTTTTTTTTTTGCGGTACCGGGGATTGAACGCAGGGGCGTTCTACCTCCGCGCTACACCCCTGGCCCTATTTTTTATACTTTATTTTGAAACCAGGTCTCACGAAGTTGTGGAGGGCCTCACTAAGGAGAGAGAGAGAGAGAGAGAGAGAGCGAGCTGAGGCTGGCCACGAACCTGGATCCTCCGGTCTCCGCCTCCCAAAGTACTGGGATTACAAGCGTGCACCACCACGCCCAGCTTCAAATGAGAGTCTTTGATCTCAACTACTGGACAATTTTACCGGCAGATGCAGGTAAAACCTCTTAGCAAAATGTCCACAGACACTTGTAGCTGACACATTTGAGAGACATGTTCTCAAATTAAGATCTTGATATGCTTAATTAAAAATCACTCCCATTTTTATATCCATATTTTATAAGTGGTGTCATATATACCATATATGCAGTGGTATCACCTGTCTATTCCTCCATCCACCTACCCACCTACCCATCTATCCATCCATCCATCCATCTATCCATCCACTTTCCATCCACCCACCCATCCATCCTTCTACCTACCCTCCACCCACCATTCCATCCATCCATTCCTCCACCCACCCATCCACCCATCCTACAGTCCTCCATGCACCAGCCCTTCTCTAGTCTGGGTATCACACATCCATTTCCATGACACAGCACCTTTTGTGCCATTTCCCATACTCAGAATGACTTCCCTCCTCCTTTCTGCCCATCCAAATATGACCAGCCCTCACATCTAGTTCAAATTCTTCATCTTCTTTAAAGTCTTCTCTTACTATATTAAACTCAATCTAACTACAGATTGGATGTAATATTAAGAACACAAGATTTAGAATTTGATATATTTGGCTTCACATCCCATCTCTGCCCCTTCAACAGCTGTGTAACAAACTGCTCTTTCTCATTTGTGAAATGGAAATAATAATGAAAATAATAATAATGATAATATCTATCTCAAAGATGGTTGGAAGATTATATAAGAACTTGAATGTAAAGTATGTAGCAAGCGGGAGCTGCTTAATAAAAATTATTTTCTCCTTTGCTCCTCTTGTGTCTTCCTTCTCCAAAGAATAGACCAACAGTCTGTATAACAACTCACTAATGTTCAGGATATTAATTAATTGTCTAATGAGTAGGATCACTTCCCTAGTAAGAAGCCTATAAATTCATCAAATGCATAAACCACATCTAACATATCTTTCTCCCTGTGTGGGGATTCCTATAGAGAGAGATGGCATGGTAGATGCCCCCTGAATAGTTGTCATGTCAAATGTAAGTCAGTGTCTCACTAATTTCCTTCAGTTGTCAAGAAATGAAGGAGCCAGGATGCTGCTCAGGGGGTTCTTGAGGCCCCAGCAAGATGATCCAGGTCCTGGATTCTCTCTATCACTATGATTCTTGCCAGAGTGTTCTGGCAGCAGCATTCTTCCACCCAAGGTTTGGGGAAAGATAAGGTCTTTCCCCAAAAGAGGAAGGAAGGAAGGAAGCAACAGAAGCCATGTCCCAAGTCTAAATACTATGTCAAGGTCACCTTGGAACCTGGGCCTCGAACCACAAATCTTTTATCCATCAAGGCCTCTCTCTCTCTGTGCTGTGTGTGTGTGTGTGTGTGTGTGTGTGTGTGTGTGTGTGCGCATGTGTGTGTGAGTGTGTAGTGCTGGGGATAGAACCCAGGACCTTGCACATGCTAGGTAAGCATTCTATCACTGGGCCATACCCCCACCTCCATCAGGGTCTCTGAATGCCAGAAATAAAAAGGTCAGTCTGAGCACCAGGTGGGCAGACATGGGGCAGGCTAGGAAGCGGCCAGCCAAGATGCTGACTTACACAGGAGACTAAGACATTACTGGACTGAGTTGGCAAAATAGAAATCTGTTTTGTTCCCATGGGGAGAGAGAGAGCATCTGTTGGTGGGAACCAAAGTCCATTTCTGTTGAGTTTCTGTGAAACTGACAGTTTGTGAAACCTATAACCTGCTGAAGTTCTGAAGACTATAGAATGAATGCATGGTTAGTGCTGTTCATTGGAACTTTAGGGTGTATTTTATCACTTAATTTAAAAAATCTTTTGAAGTGTCTCCTTAAGAAGTTTACTTGAAGAAGTCAGCAAAGAAAACTGAACAGAGAACCAGACCTCCAGAAAGGGTGGAAATATTGTCAGGGTTTTTTTTTTTTTCGGTACATTTATTTTGCTTCAGCCAGTAGACAAGAACTAGTAATTAGGTTGTTTCTGTAAACAGTATTTATTCATAGGAAGCCAGTATTTATTCATAATATTTATCCATAGGAAATCCCAAGCCCCACTTAATAACTGTTGGATAAATAATTAGAGAACAATGATCTGCAGGCACACGAGTGCTTGCTGCGGGTGTGCCCCCGAGGGCGGGGCAGGCTCCTTGTACCCGGCTTCCCTTGATTGGGGTTTCCTCGGAAGAGGCTCCCAGCTCGGATTCAAGTGCACATGGTTTACTGAGGAGCTGAGCCCAGGCAGCTCGAGGGTGGGGTGAGAAGGGAAGACAGAGAAGGGAGGTGGCCAAGGAAGAACCCATGTTTAACCACTTACCATTGTGGGAAAGGAGCTCAACCCCACAGGGGGAACTCTGGGAGCTGATGTAAAACACTTGCCTGAGGAGCCAGGGCCTGGCATATTTATATCCCAACTCCCAGGAATCACCCATAGGAGATAGGAGGCTGCCCCACGGGGTGTTAATTCAAGGACTTAGCTGTCCCACTTTGTACATGCACACAGTAGATTTCCTCCATAAAAAAAAAGAGAAATAACAAAGGCCTTAAGGCAAAGAGAAGCAAATGTGAAGAATCTTGGGAGCCAGTTCATCCTGTTCACCGTTGGCACAGTGCCCTGTCACAGGAGCAGGCACTCTGCATTTTTCTTTCTTTTTTTTTTGCGGTACCGGGGATTGAACCCAGGGGCGTTCTACCTCCGTGCTACACCCCCGGCCCTATTTTTTATACTTTATTTTGAAACCGGGTCTCACGAAGTTGCGGAGGGCCTCACTAAGTAGAGAGAGAGAGAGAGAGAGAGAGAGAGACAGAGAGAGAGAGACAGAGAGAGACAGAGACAGAGACAGGAAAAGAGAGAGAGAGAGAAAGCTGAGGCTGGCCTCGAACCCGGATCCTCCGGTCTCCGCCTCCCAAAGTACTGGGATTACAAGCGTGCGCCACCACGCCCGGCGCTGCATTTTTCTACTAAATGAACGAATCCAACGCTGCAGTGAAGGCTGGAGAGGTGACCCGTGGTGCAATGGCGGGGCACCAAGTGTAGACAGACCTTCCCCGTGCTGTAGGCTTTTGAATACAACTATGAGACAACTTTGCCTTGGGGCCTTGGGACTCCATTATGATGGAGATGAAGAAAGGACATGAAAATTCTAAAACCAGCGGAAGCTGGAGAGGCACCAAGGTGCGTCCCAAGGTCCAGAAGGTCCAGAAGGCTCTCAGCCTTCCAGGAAGCGCTGCCCAACTGATACTGAGTTCCCACCCAGACTTGGAGGGAAAAGCAGTCACTTCTTTGGGAACTAAGCCATTTGGTGTGGGAGGCAATGTTTTCTCAAATTAGAACCGGATGTCAGAAGGGCTAAGGAGAGGATGGGGCTGGAAGAGGAAAGAATTTGAGAGAAAGAAGCCATCCAAGCTCTGTGGCCTTCTGGAAGCTTCCAACATGCGATCTCACCATACTGTGGCTGTTGAGCACAATGGTTAGCTGACCTTGTCTGGATTCTAGCTCTGCTTTCATCATCTGATAGCTGCTAGCTGCTGACCTTGGGCATCAGCTAAACTATTTCAGCCTTGGTTCTCTAGTGACACAGGAGGCTGATTCCCACCACGAGGCTTTGTGAAAGGAGAATGGAATGAGAGAATGGATGTGATAACTTCCACATCATCTGTTAGTTCCTGGGCTGACTACATGGTCAGGTTGTTCTCTCTCAGGGACTCTTAGTATCACAGCATCTACACAGTAACTGGCACAGAGCAGATATATGAGAAATAATGTGTAGTTGAATCTAATCATTTGTAGTCTTTCTGTCAATTAACTTACCACCTTCTCCTCAAGAAATACTGGAGTTTATTTCCAATGTCCTGAACATGTAGAACTCGAATTGAAAAAATTCTGCTAGAAGCAAGGCCGGGGACAGATTTGTTCATCTCGTTTTTGTACCAGCACCATGGTATACACTTTCTATGGAGAATTTTATTTAATTCTTAAAGTATTCAGTGGAAATTTATGGAATGGCTGTTTCTATAGGTCTAAATAGTTAAAATAATAATTTCATATGCTACTATCCTATATATGGGTTGGGTCTTACTATTCTCGTACAGATGAAAAATCTGAGAGTTGAGAGGGGAAGTAACTTAACCCTGTTCTCACAGACCAGTGCTTCTCAAACTGTAATTTGCACAGGAATCACCGGGGACTTTATTAAAGTGCAGATTCTGATTAGCAGATCTGGGGGGGAGCTGATATTCTGCATTTCTACAAGTTCCCAGGTGGTTCCTGCTGGCCTGTGGACCACACACTTTGAGCCGTTGATTTGGGGTTATCTGACCCCTAGAGGACCCCTAGAGTTGAGACAGAGATCAGGTGAGGAGACTACCAAGCAAGCATTCTGTACTTTATTGTTTAATAAAGGGACTTGCCTTACTGAGTGCCTACTATGCAGTGAGCACGTGCTAGGCACACATTTGTCAACCACAAGAGGACTCTAGGTTTCTTTCTTTTCCTCTCTTCTTTCTTCTCCTTCCTTCCTTCCTAATGCCTTCCCTTTCCTTCTCTCTCTCTCTCTCTCTCTCTCTCTTCTCTTTCCCCTTTGGTTACTATTTTTTAGTTAATTTCTTTAGATGAAGTATAGAAACTGACTCTGGTTTCATTGAGTCAAAAGAGGAATTGATTGGAAGTCACAGAATTTCCAGAAGCATGTGTAGGACCATGCTTGCATAGAATAGAGACTAGAACCAAGACAGCTCCTGAGGGCCAAGAGCTGGGACCCTCAACCACCAACACCTGGTGGGAGCTGTGGTTGGGACACTTCTTCTTGATGCAGACATGGCCACTCCAGCCAAGACTACCCCACTCTGCACCCCCCATGACTGCTACTAGAAAAGAATTTTAATGACCTTTCACCATCCCTTCATGAGTCCGAGTCTAGGGCAAGAGTTTCAGCTGGCTGATCTTGGATTACACGCCAGGTGTGCAGCTGCCAGGAGATCAGGAGAAGGAGGCAGGGCGTATCCCTCCCAGGCTACCTACCCAGCCATTCCCCTAGCAGAAAGGGGGACTGACGCTGGACGGCCCAACCTGCAAACGTCCACTATAGCTACGCACGGCTCACTTCTTTCATCCTGCCATCTAGAAAAGATAAAAGTAACTCAACTGCCCTGAAATTAACGAGAACCTCGAAGAAAAAAGCGAAAAGTACATCTGGTAGTCTGAAAGCCTGATGACCCCAATTTAAACAGTGCCAGGCTTTTACTTCTGCTCAACTACAGGAGAAAGAGGAGAAACATTTTTACTGACTTTTGAATCTGTTGGCAAAAGTCCCGAAGCACTTTTAGATGACTAAATGATTCTGTACACAAATATGGTTCTCTATAGTTTGCCATGAGCTGAAGGATATATAGAAAAACCAGCCTTCCTTCCTTCTTTCTCCTCTCCCTCCCTCCCTCCTTTCCTCCCTCCCTTCCTTCCCTTACACATACCAGTACTTCATGATCTCTTATTGAGCACCTGCTACATCTCAAGACCTGTTCTAGGTGCAGAGGGAACAAAGATGAACTTCTTAGGAGGAGGTCTGATAGAATGAAATTGTAGACTATGTATGACATTTTAGGATATGATTGTGATACAATGGGGGTAAGAGTTATAGTACAGTTGGTTCTGTATAGCTCTGAGAACTGAAGAAAGCTTTTTATTGAGGTGAATAAAGCATATCTACATCTTGTTGGCAGATTTACTATTAAAAACAAGCTGTTCTTAGCTGCAAAAGCCTCTGATTTTCTAGGCAAAATGCCCCAGCCCTCACCTTACAGAGCAAGTCACCTTCCATTGCCACCAGTAGGGGGCGACAACATGATGGATTAAAGCTGGTCCTTGGCGAAGGAGACCTGCAGGGAACCATCCAACCTCCCTGCGAAGGAGCTGGAAAAATAAAGTCTGGCAGTAAAATCTTTTTTTTTCTTTCTCATGTAGAAAGCTGTTTCAAAACTTTACAGTCTGTTTCTCAGGGAGTAGGTCCTTATATTAGTGAGGGAGGAAATTCACATTAAGAAATCAGGTCCAATGTAAAATCAATGGGATTTAGGCTAAAGTAACAAGAGTCTAGGGGCCAAAAACCTAACAAAAATATTCGTAAGTGTTAAGATATAATGTGCCATTATGGACCAATTGATGAGAAGTATTTATAGAGAAAGTACTTGCTGGTGTTCTACGGACTCAGGGGACTTCAAAGAAGGCAACTCACCTTCAAGAGAAATACAGATTTCAAGGTTTTCCTGTTGTTGTTATTAGTTTGAGCATATGGCAATTAATTTAACGCTATTTATTCTGGGATCTACTTTATGAGATGTGAAAAATGAATGGGTTGCAGTCACTGCTTCTGCAATATAAATTTGGTTTGCTGATTCATGCAAACAGTTCCATACTCAAGAGAATGCGAGATTATGTCCATAGTTGAGTTGTATCATTCATCCAACAATTACTCAATCGTGCCTAAGCATCTATGTGTTGGTGGCTCTTTGTTGGCATCCTGAGGACACTGGGATCCCAAAGGCATACTCTCTGTCCAGAAGGAAATTGCAATCCAAGTAGAGAACTCAGATGGGAACAAACATGTTATTTATTAACAATGAAAAGAGCCAAATGGGTGGTTTGGATGGAAGATTCTTTGGCACGAGGGATGGAGCATGGGTTTTCAGGGCAGCGGCACCCTGGCTCTCCTGTGCTGCAGGGTGACCCCGGGCACATCATCACCCTCACCGGGAAGCCTGTGGGCTCTAGAGGCAGAAGGCTGGTTTGATCCTGGAACTAGCGCCTGACCTCTATGGAGACTTGGACAGGCTCACTGCTCTGAGCCTCTGTTTTCTTACCAGTGCTGTGGAAGTTGAAGTAGCAGCATCAGTTTAGTGGAGCCATTGTGAGAATAATCCAGGTGACTCATAAAAAGCATTTAGTCCACTGTCTAGTACGTGGTTAGCTCTTGGCATGTGAATAGTGCTTCCATTCCCTCTTCTGTAAACTTGGGGTAACAATGGCCCATATTTCATAGGGCTATTCTAAGGATTAAGTGTAAGGAATAAGAAATGTAAATTGCTGAGCATCGGTTCTTGGCAAGAGAGTGTTCAGAACTACTGCTGGCAGAAGAGATCGCTTCGTGCCAAGGTCGCCAGGGCAGGCTTCCTGGAGGAAAGGAGCCCTGAAGGATGGATGGGCTTTGGGAAGAATTTGGAAGGAGGCTTTCTCACAGAGGCCTGGACATCCAAGCAAGCATGGAGGTAGAAATAGGAAAGGCATGTCGCAGAGAAGGTAGAATCTCTGAATAGAGCACCTGCTTGGATTAGAAAGGCCATTAGACTCAAGGAGGCCATTAGACACCGCAATGGCTGAAATTGTGGCTGGGTCATGGGACAGATTGCTTCCCCAAGCCTCTTCCCTTGCCGGGCCTCAGCTTCTGGGTCTGTAGGGGCAGACAGCAATGGTTCCTTGTCAGGAACTCTTTCAGTGCTAACATTCTCCGTCTAAGTCCAAGTTTGTTCCACAGTGGATTAAAATAAATATGTGAGCATATCTGTTTACACAACCCCAGAGGCTTTTGAAATTTACGTGCGAATGTCACAGTGCTCACACCAGGAGGTAAAGTTTCCTTCAAGTCGTCCATTCTTTCTTCCATCCATCTCTGCATCCATCAGACTTGTACTAAGCACCTACTAGGTGCAAAATACTGCTCTAGATGTTAGGCCTTGCTTTTTCAAACTAAGACCTGACTGTGTCCCAGCCCTGCTTGGATACTTTCAATGACTTTCCATTGCCTAGTGCACACTCCAGGCCACAAACCTCATGTACTTCCACACCTCCTCACTTTTGTTCCTCGGCTTCCCCTCTCTGGATTGTTCCCTCTAGCGGTCCAGGCCAACCAACATCTAATGATTTCGACTATTTAGAATGTCCCTTCCTCTCTGAGGCTGTTTCCAAGCCAGCCTTGGGTCCCATTCCTCCCCCACACTGGGACAATGCTCCCTCCTTCCTGCTCACACAGCGGCTGGCACCAGCTCTCCTACTGTACTTGTCACTTCTTATCTTAGTTCATTGTCTGTGTGCTTTTCTGTCCTGTTAGATTTTCCAATTCAGCGAGGCAGGAACCGTGTTTTGTTCATCTTTGTGATTTTAGCACCTAGCCTACTGCTTGGCACGTGAGAGATAATTAAGCGTTTGATGAATGAGTTTGTTGAAGTCCTGGAAGTGGATCAGAATGGTGATATGAATAATAATGGCAAGAATGGCGACCACCCTATTTCATGTACTTCTTACTTGCCAAACTCTGAGCCAAGTGCTATACATCCGTGATCTGTTTAGTTTTAATCCACACAATGTACGGTGAGGTAGGGGCCTTGGGGTTTAGTGAGAAAAAACATCTCTGGAGTCAAGAGAGGCCAGGGTTTGAATTCTGGCTCCATGACTGCATTGCACACTTCTGCACTTTGTGCCCTGTGAGAAGGGGCACAGGTGGGGCTAGATGCTCCCTCTTTTTGCCAAGCCAAGCACTCTGACAGGGGGCTGCATCTGCCCAGAGAAAGGGCCATCTTTTCTTCCTTCCTTTCTTTCCTTTTTTTTTTTTTGATGCTGGGTATTGAACCCAGGGCCAGTCTACCTCTGAGCTATATCCCCAGCCCTTTTCATATTTTTTATTTTGAAACAGGGCCTCGCTAAATTGCTGAGGTTGGCCTCAAACCTGTGCTCCTCCTGTCTCTCAGTCTCCCAAGTAATGGGATTACAGGCCTGAGCGCCACTGTGCCTGGCTAAGGGGTCATCTTTTTCAAATGTAAAACAAGGCACCCTATGGGCAAGCACTGGCCTTGCAGAAATTACTTAGCCCCACTTTTCACTTCCATTTCCTGTCTATGGATGAGGTTATGCCACTCCAGCTTCACAGAGCTCTTGGTAGGCTTGGGTGGGAGAGTGCAGGTGATATGCTTGGCACTCAAATCACACATGTATTCCAAATACTAATATTATTATTGGTCCTATTTGCCCAGAGAAGAGAATTTAGAGAGGAGAAAATTGGCTGAGAATATAACAAGGAGACCTGCCTCCAGTTAGAGGTAACAGAAAGAACCAGGACAGAGAAGAGATGAAAATATTGAGCAAGAGTGAGGTAGAGAAGAGGCTGGTCAAGTGTCAGTTTCTGACGGATTAAGCTGGAAGAGGCCTTGGACTTGACAGCCAGAGATTCTTAGTGACCTTTGAATGAAATGTATCATGACAGCAGTGGGAGAGAAAGCCACATTGCTATGGGTTAAGGAGTCAATGAGTGACAAGGTAGAAGTAGTAACTCTGGCTGGATGTGATGGTGCACACCTGTAATCCCAGTACTTGGGAGGCTGAGATGGGAGGATCACAGATTCAAGGCCAGCTTCAGCAACTTAGGTCCTCACAACTTAGCAAGACCCTCTCTCAAAAAATAAAATGGGTGGGGGTGTAGCTCAGAGGTAGAACACCCTTGGGTTTAATCCCCAGTATCGCAGAATGAGTGAATGAATAGATAGATAGATAGATAGATAGATAGATAGATGGATGGATAGATGATAGATAGATAGATAGATAGATAGATAGATAGATAGACAGGGAGGGAAGGGAAGGAGGAAAGATGGAAGGAAGGTCGGAAAGAAGAAAGAAAGGAAGGGTAACTGAGGCCTATTCATCAGAAATTAGATTGTGAAGTGCTATGCTCTGAATGTTTATGTGCCCACAAATTTGCATATTAGGAAATCCTACCCTCTAAGGTGATGGTATTAGAAAGTGGGTTTGGGGACGTGATTAGGTTATGGGTGGGGCCCTCATGAATGGTATTAGTGCCCTTATAAAAGAGGCTGAAGAGAGACCTCTTGCCCCTTTCTACCGTGTGAGGACACAGCAAGAAGGCAATGTCTATGAGTCAGAAACGGAGCTCTCATCAGACACGAATCTGCTTTGATCTTGGATTTTCCAGCTTTTAGAGATGTGAGAACCAAATTTCTGTTTACAAGCTACTCTGATTATGGCATTTTGTTATAGCAACCCAAATAAATTAAAACATGAAGGGTCAGAGATAAATAGGTTGGTTTATTAGGGGGATTCAAGATTGATAAATACCTTCCCATATACTTTATTTAAAGTGACAGGGTTTCCCCTTGAAAGGGCCAAATCAATAGAGCATTGGGGGAACACAGACCCCTGCCTGAACCCCAAACCTGTCCGGAGAATCTGGCCATCTCTCCAGACTCCTGGGATGACCAGAGGATGACTAGCCAATTCCTGCAGGAGACTTTGTTTTATTTAAGGAGAGAGGAGAGTTGAATGCATATTTTTAGGCAAAGGATGGTCAACAGAATGCAGATGCAAAACTGTAGGGGATGAGATCAAAGTTCCAGGTGGAGGCTTCATCCTCAATTGAGAAAGCAAGGGTGGAGAACAGACAAGCCAAGGAGGCAGTAGAAGGAAATTGAAGGTCCCTATGGGTGGCCTGTCTTTCTTGGAACAGTAAGAGGCAAGGTTGATTGAGCATGCAGTGAGCAAAAGGTGAAGGACAATACAACAAACAACCTTCAAGTTTTAGTCCCTTACTATAATGACAGTTTATTTCTCTTCATGTTAAGTCCAGAGAGCATGGGGTTGGGAGGGGCCTCTGCTCCAGGCGGTGATCAAGGACCCAGGATCCATTCATTTTACAGCTCCCTTATCCTGTGGGATATCAGAATCTTTCTGAACCTTCTACATCCAAACATGGGAAAAAATAAAGACTGTGGAGGACTTGGAAGGGATCTTATAGGCCACTCCTGGATGTGTTGCACATCACTTTTGTCCATGCCCCATGGGTTAAACCTGTCACATGACCATCCCTAGCTACAAGGGAAGCTGGGAAGTATCATCAAACAGTGTGCACATTACTGTCTTGTCTGCATGCTCAGTGCCTGGCATGAGATCTGGGGTAGAGTAGATGGTCAATAAACATGGTTGAATAAATACATAGATAAATATGATCTCATTCACTGCTTACACTATGCTTGAGGGTCAAAGATGAGATAGAACTAATGTCCTAGATATGAGCTAAAGGTTGGGCCTTGCTTAGAGCGGTTCTTTCTGCAAAGGCTGTTGTGCTGCAGAGATCCATTCATGCTCTCTGCACCTGTATATTTGCTACCTGGATCTCAAGTCTATGGTTAGTGAACCTGGCAGAGTGATGCTGACTTGCTCTCAGGGAGATAAAAATCAGGGTCTTTCTTCCAAAGCCCAGGGCTACAGGAAGTTGAGCAAATCAGCAAACAACTACAATTTCCAATCCAAATATGAGATAGCCAATCCTTGATTTTGCTAACTAGACCCTACCTGAGCTCTCCAGCTCCTTGTGAAACTATCTAGGACTAAGATGAATGGACATGTCACAGACCAAGCAGTCCTAAGTTAATCTACCTTGTTCCTTAATCAAAAGAATTGACCACAAAATATCACTGATTTAGCAGTGTTTTCCTACAAAAGAAGGTTTAAAACCCAAGACTGGGATTAATCTTCTCCATGACTTTTATAATGGTCCTTTTTATGGCTAACACGAACTTTAGAAAAGGAAGGAAAACTGGTGATGTGAGTCATAACTTCCCTAAAGGGCAAATAAAGGGCTCCTTATCGGGCTGGCAAGGCTGGCCAGCTAGTGGAGCGTGATGCGGAACCACGTGGGGCAGGGAATGCCAGGGATGTTTTTTATAAACAACTCCAGAGCTATTGACAGTGTGGAGCTGGTGCAGAAATTCCCATATTTGCAGATGATATTTCATGAACAAGGGTGCCTGGGAAAGAGAGTGGGGGCCAACAAGCCCAAGGAGGAAGAAGCAAGCAGAGGCAGAAGGTTGTAAAACAAGTCAGAGTTGCAGACTTACGGAGACACGGCTTGGGCCAACATCTCCAACTTTCTCAGCCCAGGGCAGAGCAGGAGAGACAGGTGGGGCTGGGTGGATGTGAAGGGGATCACGAGACCCAGTGCCAGGAGCCCTGCCCAGGCCACAGAAGGTAGCTGGGTCTGTAAGGATGAGATCCTTTTCAGGGGATCAGATCAGTGAAGCCGTTAGGAAACACAGACCCCAACTTCTGCCTGAACCTCAGATCTGTCTGGAGAATCTAGCCATCTCTCCAGACTCCTGAGAACTGCCTCAACTCCAGACAGGGCTGAGTCTTGTCTCATGACAAAGTAGCTCATTTTAAAGCAACAGTCATGGTGACATGGAAAGAGGCCAGGCTTTGGTGTCACTGGGTTCTAATCCCCAACCTGCACTTAACAGCTGAGTGGCATTGGCATTGGGCAATTCATTCGGCCTCTCTGGACCTCAGTTTCTTCTATACGATAGTAACCCTATTTTGCAGGTTAGTAAGGATTTAATGAGAAGTTGCTCAGAAAGCAGTAGGTGCTTAATATAAATGTTCCCTTCTTTTGCCCCTATCCCTATTCAATGTTTTTTGGGCCAGGCTTAAGCCTTCAAAGCCCTGGATGGGCCTACTGCCCATCCTACAGTGCTCACCTTGCCCACCCTGCCCACCAGACATGGGCTCCTACACAGCTGCACTGGCCCATGTGGGTCAGCTGATGGCTCCAGGCTGCCTGTCAGGGGCTCCAGCTGTTCCCAGTTGTGCCCAACACCGAGGATCAAAAGACTTTTGAATCACTTCTGTGATTCTTGGAAAGCACAGTCTGGCAAGGTACTAATGAGCAAGGGACCAAGGCTGGGACTCCTATCAGACTTCACATAAAGAACCAAAGGGTAGCCAGGCATGGTGGTGAATACCTGTAATCTCAGTACTTGGGAGGCTGAGACAGGAGGATCACGGGTCTGAGGCCAGCCTCAGCCACTTAGTGAGGCCCTCAGCAACTTAGTGAGACCCTATTTCAAAATAAAAAGTAAAAAGGGCTGGGGATGTAGCTCAAAGGTAGACCCCGTCCCCCTGGGTTCAATCCCTAGTACCAAAAAAAAATTAATATACTTACTACTTATTTTTTTTGCTTATCCTCTGTCTGGCCCCCACTGGAAGGCAAGCTCCACAAAGGCAGGGTTTCATTTTGTCCACTACAGTCCATTCAGTACCTAGAAGAGCCAGACCCCTGGCAGGCCTTTAGTAAATGCTTGGTGGATAGATACTGGGCTTGACCTTTAACTCAGTCTGTTGTTAATATATAGAGAATCAGATAGGAAGCTATCATTAATCACATTATACCGATGAGGAAACTAAAGTTCAGAGAGGTTAAGTGACTCGCCCAGGTCACTAACTGGTTAGAGACAAGGTCCTCACCAGAACCCAGATACCCTGCCCCACAATACACATGCTGTGAGCCGTCAGTGCCTCCTTAATCTTTTCAGCCCATTTCCTAAAGGGCAGCAGGTTGCATTGCTGGAACGTCTGCGCTTAAATACAGCACCGACTCCATCCAAGCTTGATTGATATTTTGCTCCCATACTCGTGAGAAATTGGAAATTAGAGCTAATGCACAGAGACTAGGTTTTTTCCCCCCTTCCCTTAAGTACAGACCACTTTTCAGTTCAACTAGCCTCTACTCTGAACTTTGTTTATTTGGGTCTAACGTAGAAAATATATGCACTAAAAAACAAATTAAAAATAAACGATAAGTGAGTTAGAAACTGCCTGGGGCTGTCAGGAACTTATGCACCATGCTATGTGGGTTTTGAGTAAATATTTGCTTTGCAAGCCAAGAAGCAATACATATTTACAGAGGCCGTCTCTGGCTGAAGGGCACATATGCTACTTCTGGGGTCTGGCCCAGTCTCTCCAGGGAAGTCTATGCACAGTGGAGCTCTGAAGAGGAGGCAACATGGCCGTGGAGACCTGGGTTTGGTTTGAGCTCTGTCCCTTGCTTGTTGGGTAAATTTGGGCACTGGACCCTTTGCCATTAGCATCCTATGACTTCAAGACAGGTGTGAGAGAATCAATAGGTTTCTGGTCAGCAAATGGTTCAGAGGTGAGAGAGGGTGGGTGGAGGAGTTTGTGGGTATCTTAGCTGTCTCTTCCTTATTCTGTCTGTTCCATTGAGTGATCTTTCTTTCTTTCTTTCTTTCTTTCTTTCTTTCTTTCTTTCCTTCCTTCCTTTTTCCTTCCTTCCTTCCTTCTTTCTTTCTTTTTTTCTTTCTTTCTTCTTTCTTTCCTCTATCATCTATCTATATCTATCTATCTATCTATCTATCTATCATCTATCTTTTTTCCTCAATTCAAGCATCTTTTTCTGGGAGCTTGCAACCAACGCCATAACCTTCTGAGGGCTTTTGCTCTGTTCTTTAGCAAGAGCTAGCACCTGTGTCCAGAACAACGTGGGCTTGCTGAGCACGTGGCTGCCATGTGGGGGGATGGGATGCGGTGGGGACTGAGAGGCTCCTTTGTCTATAAACATCGCTCATCAGTCACACAATGGGAAAGATGTTCACTGAACACATTCATTCAGAGACTATTTATTGAGCTCCTTCCTGAGGAACACGCTGGCGTAGGAAGCTCATCCCCAGCCCCCTGAAGCTTACGGTGGTGACGGAGAGAGAAGACTTAGGAGTCAGCCATATTTCATGCTCCTGAGACACAACTCAGGGACTCTATCCGCAGGAGGGGTAACTAATGCCTACCTCTGTCTTGAGATGGAACATTCTGGCAAACCTTTCCAAATAAATGGCATCTAAACCCAGGTCTGAAGTTGTGAGACCAGAAGTTATTCAGGCAAAGGATGGGAGGGAGAAAGTGTTCCAGGATGAGGGTGAAAATATGTGTAAATGCAGAGGGGGGGTGGAAGTGATGGAGGGAGGTGAATGTACCCAAAGAAGGCAGAGAGCCCGGGAAGGAGTTTGGAGTGGGAAGGCCAGAGGTGAGTGCAGCAGGGAACAGGGGTGATAGGTTTTTTGTGGTTTTTTTTTGGGGGGTTGGTACTGGGGATTGAACTCAGGGGCATTCTACATCCTAGCTACACCCCCAGCCCTTTTTATTTTGAAACAGGGTCTTACTAAGTTGCTGAGGGCCTCACTAAGTTGCTGAGGCTGGCCACAAACCTGCGGTCCTCTTATCTCAGCCTCCTAAGTACTGGGATTACAGGTGTGGGCACTGTGCCTGGCAGGGATAGGTGTTGATGAGAATCTCATGAGCCACTTGAAAGAGTTTGGGCTTCATGCCCAGGGCAGTGGCGGCCGCTCGAGCTGGAGGCCACATTCAGCCTCGTGTTTTAGAAAGATCACTCCCACTGTTGAGTGTGGAGGCCCCTCTGGAGGGAGGCCAGGCTGGAAGAACAGAGCTGGGACTCTGGGTAAGAGAAACAGCAGCTCTGAAGCAGCTCTGGACTCCCAGGACAGGTCCAGCCTTTGGAACGTCACAGCGTATTTGAACTGTCCCTTCTCCAACCCCTGTTGTTCCTTTTCTTCTCCCGTGGGGCTATGGTACTCTCTAACTCGACTCCAATAAGATCTGGAGCGTCTGTCACCTTAGAACAATGGGATCCAACCCTTGCGAGCTTGAGAGCCCACTGTTAACGTAAAAGACTTCGTCACAGTCATTGTGCTCTTAGTATCTGTTAATTGAGAAAATACCTTAGGAACTAAGCTTCCCATAGATGTGTGCACACTAGAGAATTAGGCCTCGTCGATGTGGGAGCCAGGATTTAGCCCGTCTATGGACATGGCTGTTGTAACATGTGGATCCCGGAGCCATCTGAAAGAACTCTGCACCCCCCCTGAGAGGGGGGGTTGGAATCGCTGTGCTGGAACGCGGGTTAAGAAGCCACAGAGACATCTGTCCCCAGAGTGCAGGGCATGGCTGCCTTCTCTGTAAACCGTGGGGTGCATAAGCTCAGCTGCTTCTAATTGCATCGAGCTTGCCATATTGTTGCCCGATGTAATGTCAATTTTTATTTATTTGTGTTTGTGAAAAGCGGGGCTGATTAGACCACTTAAAACTACACAGGCTAGTTAGACCAGGCTGGCGTTAGTGATTTCAGCCGCCCTCCCCAAAGAAGTCATCAGCGCTCCCAGCTCGCGGCCTCCCTCGGAGAATGTAAACTTGGGGCCTTGTGCTATCATGATTTCTATTTCATCCTGACTCTTATAAACTACCATATAAAAAGCAGCCGCTGAAGGTTTTTTTTTTTCCAATTTCATTTTGAGGCTTGGAAAATCGCAAAATAAAAATAGCCCTGAGAGTGGAAAGTTTGGGGGAGTTTGTTTAGCTTTCTTTGAGATGTACTCGGTTAAGGAATAAGTGGGTCATAAGATGTTTCGTTGTGGAGCGCTTTACTGTTTGCCTAATTTTTTTTATGGCTCTTTTCTCCTGTTTGAGTTTCATGGAGTCCTGCGAGGTGTGGGTGATTACGATCCTCATTTTACAAACGAGGCAGACGCTCGGAGAGGGGAAAAGATTGGCCTGGGCTAAGATCGCACGAGTAGGAATTGCCAGGGTCCATCCTGTAAAATCCTTCGTCCAAATCCTGGCCCTTCTGCAATCGTCTGTTCCTCTTCGAGTCCCCTGGCCCAGGCCCAGCTTCGGCCTCTCTTCCTTTGGGGCTGTTTGTAGGAAGAGGAGGTGTCCAGGCCGTGTCTGGACGAGCACAGGCCCCAGGCTGGTCATGCAGCATCTCCCTCCCTCTCAAAGAACCTGCTACTTAGTGTAATAGCTACTTACAGGCTCTCTGAATCCCCTAGCAACCTGCCAACTCCTTGAGCACAGGGCTTTGACTTTGTCATCTTTGTTTCTTTTTTTTTTCTTTCTTCTTTTACATTGCTGGGGTTGGAACACAGGGGCATTCTACCTCCAAACTACACTCTCAGATCTATTTTATTTTATTTTTTTTTATTTTGAAACAGGGTCTCACTAAGTTGCAGAGGGCCTCGCTAAGTTGCTGAAGCTGGCCACCAACCTGCAATCCTCCTGTCTCAGCCTCCTACATTCTGGGATTACAGGTATGTGCCACCACACCCAAACTTTTGTCATCTCTGAGTACTAAAAGAATTTGCTCTATACTAGACGTCACTCTGTAAATGTTTTCCAAATTGAAAAATTGTTGAACAAGAAGGTTTTTATCATCCTCCAATTTCATTCAATTTCCTGATTCTAATCAGGAATCAATGATCGATGAACTGATTAAGAGTTGGCTCTTAGAGTCTGATTAAAGTCTTGAGGTTATTACTTGGCTTATCATTTCCCAGACTGTTTTGAGGCATGTTCTGAAGCATGTCGATGGGCATTCCAGAAAAATGAAAAGTTCCATGGTCATGTAAGTTTGGGAAATACTGATTCAATAAGTTCAACAGGTTTTTTTAATTGCAAACGTTCTCAAAGCGTAGCTTGTCCTCCAGGTCTGGTTCCCTTCAAGGTCTCCCCATCTGTGCGAGTTTCAGGCATATCTCGCCATTCTCACGATTGTTTAATGGTAACTTTTAAACACACACACATCTGTGCTCGTACACAGAGCTTTTCCTGAACGGCCCATCGTTTTCAGGGCTGCTTCTCTCACGGCGTTGCCAGTCCTCAGCAAAAGCATGAAGTGTGTATTCCTCTCCATCACCACCGCCCCTGCATCCCAGCCATCGCCAGACCCTAGACCTCCCAATGGCTGAACAACTCGAGTTCCATCTCTTTAGTCAAAAGAGTGCTGCCATCTCCTTCATTTAAAGAAATCTTCCCTTCTCCATACCACATCCTCAGGCTATGGCACCATTTTTCTCCCCTTCCTTGACTTCAAACTTTTTTGGTGCATGTGGTCCTGGCAATTGAACCCAGAGGCATTCTACCTCTGAGCTACACCCCCAGCCCTCTTTGGTTTTAATTTTGAAACAGGGTCTCACTAAGTGGCTGTGGGTCTCACTAAGTTGCTGAGGCTGGTCTCAAACCTGTGATCCTCCTGTCTCAGCCTCCTGAGTACTGGGATTACAGGCCTGTGGCAACACACCTGGCTGACTTCCCACTTTTTGAGGAGTTGAGCACAGCTTTTCCCAAAGGCAGTCTGCAGCTGATGAGTAGTGAATGTGTAGGAATCAAGCCACCTCCTCGTCCCCATTCAGGATCACTCTGCAGGGCCATCCAAGCTCTTGACCTCTGCCTGGGATTAGCTGAGACCTTGCCCTCAGCATGCCCCCATCTCCCTCTGCCCCAGGTCTGTTCCTTCGTGTCCATGGAGGTGTCTGTTCTGAGAGTGTTCCCCAATAAGTTTCCTATATGTTAATGTCCATCTCAGAGTCAGTTTCTCAGGAAGTCTGACCTGCAGCAATTGGTTCTTGGAGTGTCTAAGGATGCAGGTGTTAAAAGGAAATTTTTTAGCTGAATTTTGATCTGGCAACAAGAATGCCCTCACTGGTGGTAGATAGAACACAGCTGGCTCCTGGTATAGGGCAGCCATGCAGTTGTTAAAAATTTTACCATGGTGGATATAGCTGTGGGTCAGGTGTTGGGGTAATATGGAGTTATAAAGAGAATGGCATTGGGTGGGAGTGGCTGAGAGCAACTGATGCCTTTAGGTAAAGATGATGAAAGTTTGAGGGTAACTATTCAGCAGCACATAAAGAGACTCTCATCTCCTGAAGTCTCGAATGGAATGAGCTGAGGATCAGGCCCAGATTTCATAAGCAGAGTTCCTAAAACCAGGCAGGGCTACTTTGCCACTGTTGAGCCCTGATTGGGAAAGAATGGAGCTAGGGTGGGAGGACGTCTGGGTCGATGCAATTGTCAGTCTTGAGTCTGCAGATTCCCCTGAATCCTCTGGGCTGGCAGATGTGGCTCACCACACCCTGAAAAGGCTAATGCTTCCCTATTACTTATCGGCAATGCAAAGGCCTTTAGCTTGCAAAATAACACGTGACTTTTCTATGTTTCCCCTTCTTAAGCACCGGACTCCCCCGGCCAAAGAAAAAAAAGCATTAAAACACAATACTCCTTAGCCATGAATGTACTGGGCCTGTTAAGGGAAGAAAGGGAACTCTACTCCAGAGGGGTTGTAGGACCTAGCTCACATGTGCCAAAAGAAGCTGGGAGTGGAACTAGATCCTGAGAGTGCTTGATGAAGAGGGGACAGACCTTACAATTGGTTGAGAGAAAGTTTTTAGGTATGCAGCACCCTCCATATGGAGGACCTGGGAGACAGAGTTGACTCACCTCCAGGATGACACTTAGAAGGTTGGAGGAGAGCCGGGCGAGGAGGCACACGCTTGTAATCCCAGTACTTTGGGAGGCGGAGACCGGAGGATCCGGGTTCGCGGCCAGCCTCAGCTCTCTCTCTCTCTCCTTAGTGAGGCCCTCGCAACTTCGTGAGACCCGGTTTCAAAATAAAGTATAAAAAATAGGGCCGGGGGTGTAGCGCGGAGGTAGAACGCCCCTGGGGTCAATCCCCGGTACCGCAAAAAAAAAAAAAAAAAAAAAAAAAAAAGAAGGTTGGAGGAGGCTGTGATCCACAGTAAGTGAAGCAGAAGTACTATAGTTGCTGTGGAAGATGTTGGGAGGAGAGATCACATGGCTGAGATGTGTGTGCACGCTGCAGTGCATAAGCTCTGTAAGGCTGGCAAATCCACCAGCCGAGTTGTTGCAGGTGGGGGGGTAGATGGCACTCCATCTGACAAAGCAATCAGGAATGTGCTGACAAAAGGAAAACCACCGTCACTGAGAAGCGCGGGGCTGGCTGTTCTCTGTAGACCAGAGCTGGTGCGAAGAGCTTGGGGCTACTAGTAACAACAGGAATGATGAGATCCCCAAAATAGAGGCCAGATTTCAGCATTTAGATGTCAGAAGCAGAGTAGGTGCAATTATCCTAACAGGTGACGAGGCGGAAAAGCTCAATCTGCAGAAAGCTATGGATGGTGTCTCCAGTATGGCCCAGGAGTGTATGTAGGAGCAGTTCCCTCACCGTCACCGTCATTCCCAATTTTTCACCTGGGGGATTTGTGTTTTATCTCCGCAACTCTGGGTGCTATAGGTTTAGAGGTGCTAGCTCACAGAGGAGAAAATGCTTCCACCGGTTGGCACAGCAAAATCCCTGTTAAATTTTAAGCTACATTTGCTTTCTTTTCATTGCTGGCCCCTGGTCTCAATCATCAGGGAGAGAGAGAGTTGAAGTTACATAATGGGGGAAAGGGAGAATATGTTTGGCACATAGGTAACCCATTTGAGTGTTTCTTGGCATTTATTTTCCAATTTTGATGGTAAATAGAAAAATGTAGCAGCCATTCCATGGGAAGGGCAGGGTGACCTTGATTTCAGATCTCTCAGAGATGAGAGTCTGGCCCACTCACTCAGGTAAGCCCTCTAGACCTCCAGAGGTGAGAGCTGAGGCTGAGGGGACTGGATAGTAGAGGAAGGAGATGCCAAGTATCTGCTTTGACCTTGAGACGAGGTACAACAGGCAGCATAGTAGTTTATACCACTCTCTTTCCTATCTTGAATTTTTCTAGAGAAAGAAGTTCACTAGAATCTTGGAAGATCTGTTTTGAGGACATATCCTTAAAAAGTGGTGTGCTTAGCATGAGGGGTGAACTGTAGTTGGATGTTGTGATGCACCAGCCAAACCCTGTCGCTCCCCACTTCAGGACCAAAGCTCTCTTCCCCCAACTACTAAGAGTGTTGCTAACTGACAGCAGCGAGCAGCAGAGTCTCCCTGCAGAGCTTGCCCCAGCTACCCCTTGGAGTTGCCTTGCCTGATGCCACTCGCCTTTCTAAAGGGCAGCTCTCACCTTCACCCTACTGAGCCATTGCTATGAGGTTATAAAGGCTCAGCCCCATTGCTCCCATCTGGGACAATACTCCAAGGCTATTCACATAGCAGCGCTTCTCAAGGGATGAGATGAGGACTTTTTGTGACTGTATCGCAACCGACTTCATCCTGTGCCCAATGCTAGTCATTTACTTCTCCATAGATTCTGATCCTGAGAATTCTAAGATAACAGAATTTTTTTTTTGGCAATCAACATGGATCATTTAATTCCAAACGTTCAGGGGGAGAATTAGGATGAGGAAGAGAAAAAGTGTGGTCAATCCAAACAAGGTAAGATGGGTGGTGCAAAACAGTAAAGGCAGTATAAATAGAAAGGATAAATAGAAATAAAGCAGTAGAGCTTGGCACAGTGGCACACACTGTAATCCCAGTGCTTGGGAAACTGAGATAGGAGGATCATTGATGGGAGGCCAGTGATGGGAGGTCAGAGCGCGATAACTTAGCAAGACCCTGTTTCAAAATAAAAAATAAAATAGGCTGGGAGTGTAGTTCAGAGATAAAGCACTCCTGGGTCCTCCCCCCAAAAAAGGATAGAACTAAATCTAAATGCATCTTTAATCAAGATAAATGTAAATGAGTTACATTTTCCTGTTAAAACACAAAGACTTTCAGACTGCATAAAACCAAAATCCAGCTATATCTTTCTTCAAGAGACTCAACTAGCACACAAAAACACAGAAAGTTTGAAAGTCAGATGTTAGAAAAAAATATGCCAGGAAAACATTAATTAAAACAAAAACGGGTATTATGAAATCAACACAAACCAAAATAGACTTTGAGGATAAATCAATAAAAAAGGTAAAGAGAATCGCTACATAATAGGTTCAATTCATCAGGAAGATAGCATTTGAAAACTTATATTCACTCAATAGCACAGCTTCAAAATATATAAACAAAACCAGATCTGCAAAATCATTAAAAAATCCTTTGCTTTTTTAACACAGCTTTCTTGTTTATTGATACATCAAGCAGTTAACATTAGTGACAAGGATGGTCAAGATTTGAACAGTATAATAAAGATTCTTTTAGAAGAATACCTTGGTGTCCCCCCACCATGCTCCCATCCCTCTTGCTCCTTACTTTCGTTTGCCCCTCTTAGGGCAGTCCTTCCTTTGTGTGCCATACTGCAGTTTTATTACCTGCTTCTACTTGAAACTCCTCTCATATGCGGTTTGGCTTTCACGGGTTCTTTTTTTTTTGTGTGTGTGTGGTACCGGGGATTGAACCCAGGAGTATTCTACCTCCGAGCTACACCCCCGGCCCCATTTTTTATCCTTTATTTTGAAACCGGGTCTCACGAAGTTGCGGAGGGCCTCACTAAGTAGCTGAGGCTGGCCTCGAACCCGGATCCTCTGGTCTCCGCCTCCCAAGTACTGGGATTACAAGCGTGTGCCACCACACCTGGCCTTCACAGGTTCTTAAGCTACATCTCTCTCCTTTAGTAATTTCAGCTGGGAGAATCTCCTACGCATCTTTGTGAGCTGAGAGCAGAGGTCTGATTAAGAAAACTAGCTGAGAGCAGAGGTCTGATTAAGAAAACTGGCTAAAGCACTGTCCTCAAAAGGTCCTTGTGAAAACCCAGGGGCCTGTGACACAGATGGGAAGAATAAGCATTTTATCATTCTCAGCATATCCCAGATTCAGGTAAAATGGAGGATGCCTGGTTTCTGTGTGGATCTTGGAGTAAGGGTGATTTGGGTTCAAGTCTTAGCTCACTGCAATGATGATCTATTTTAACACACACACACACACACACACACACACACACACACACACACACCTGGCATTTGTCCTTAGAAACTCTCAGAACATCATATCTGCTTTCCTCTTCCCCTAATAAAGTTGAATTTGTGACCAAGAAAATGTCCTGGTTCTTGGGCTAGTGATATCCCCATAGAAGGTAATGATCAGCAATACTTTTTTCTAGTTTTTTCTGCCCTTGGGCTGATGCTCGCATTTTGATTTCTTGTGCCTTCCTTGTCCACTCACCACCCGAAGCTGCAATGGCAGCAGCCCTCTGACTTCCCACAGGGCCGTGTGCACCTGTGGGCCAGATGGCAGATTTCACCTCCTCCCTACTTGCTCTTATTGGAGAAGCAATTGGATCACACGCTAGGGCTGACCAATTGAATAAAAGGCAAGGAGCCACTTTGAAGTATTTGGTACTAGAGAAGCTATAATACAGCCGGGTATGGTGACACATGCCTGTAAAATCCCAGTACTTGGGAGGCTGAAACAGGAGGATCGCAGGTTTGAGAATAGGCTCAGCAACGTAGTGGGTCTCTCAGCAACCTAGTGAGACCCTGTTTCAAAACAAAACAAAAAGGGCTGGGGGTGTAGCTCAGAGGTAGAATGCCTCTGGGTTCAAAACCTAGCACCAAGAAAAAGAAGAAGGAAGAGGAGGAGGAGGAGGAGGAGGAGGAGGAGGAGGAGGAGGAAGAGAAGAAGAAGAAGAAGAAGAAGAAGAAGAAGAAGAAGAAGAACAACAACAACAACAACAACAACAACAACCTATAATTTCAATTCATGTAAGGAAGTGATAGGAGTCTCCAGGCCCAAGGACAGCAGATCCAGAGGACACCTTATTATTAAAGCAGGTGATTGACTGCTCTTCAAAGCCCGAGTCTATTCCCTTAATGACTTTGCAAAAGTATTTAGATGAGGTTGATGGGGAAAGACAAGCAACAGGGGTTTGTGAGACACTTGCAATCCGTTGCTCTGTGGCCCTGATTGATTCCTCAGGCCATGACCATATTCTTCTTATCAAATGGCAGGTGGTTGGGATTTTTCACTTTGACATTGGAAGCACATAGGAAGGAAACAGTAACCATAGGAGTCAGGAGCAGGCGGAATAATTTAGGTGTTAAAGTCAAGTCTTGGTCACAGGGCAGGAATTAGATGACTTCTAGGAGCCATCAGCAAATACAATAACTTACTTGTGACCTTGAGCCGGGTACCTAACCTCTCTGATCTTGAAGATCTTTACCAGTAGAACAGTGCTAATTCCTCTCATGATGCAGAGCTGTTATCAAGATTAAAGAGAATGTGATTCAAGATTATCAAGATTATCAAGATTAAAGAGAATGTCTAACACATCCAGCTATTAGTAGCCACCGGGCCAGTGAGAGTTGTTTTTGTCATGGTTGTAGATTTGTCTATTGGATTGTTTTCCTCTCCTTTTTG
Source organism: Glis glis (assembly GCA_004027185.1). Classification (NCBI taxonomy): domain Eukaryota; kingdom Metazoa; phylum Chordata; class Mammalia; order Rodentia; family Gliridae; genus Glis; species Glis glis. Next base: position 2,891 of record PVJS01002164.1, on the reverse strand, counting down.
CATCCAAAGGTGAGCTGGTCATGAATCTATAGGAAAGCAGGTCGGACAAATGTCACCATTTTAGGGCTCTGGTTTTAGGTGACAAGCCTAAAGGAGCACACCTGCAGAGCCAGGGGAGGACTCCCTCACTGGGAAAGAGAAACTAGCTATGACAGGTACAGTGGCACATGCCTGCAATCCCAGTACTTGGGAGGCTGAGACAGGAGGACAGCAGGTTTGAGACCAGCCTCAGCAATTTAGTGAGATTCTCAGCAACCTAGCAAGACCCTGTTTCAAAACAAAAAAACAAAATGGGCTGGGGATATAGCTCAGAGGTAGAATGCCTCTGGGTTCAATCCCCAATACCACAAAAATATTAAATAAAAATAAATAAAAAGGATTGGGGGTATAGCCCAGAGGTAGAACGCCCCTTGGTTCAATCCCCAGGTGTACACACACACACACGGAACCAGCATGCACTTGATCAGTAAGGAAGGAAAATGTTGTTCCCTTTCTTGGTTTGCCTTCTTTAACCACCCTCTGTCCAGTCTGACCGGGGGTCACTCCTGTGAGTATTCCAGGAGTACCCCTGAGTGGCTGAGCCCAGAGTGACCTCAATGGGGAAACAGCATCTAATCATTCAGAATGAAGCGTCCCAGCCTCTGTGTGCCCTGAACACTTGGTGTGTAGAGTAACTATAACCTTGCACTGTGCTCTCATGTCTAATGGCACACCTGCCTCTCCACTGGCCTCTGAACTCTGCGAGGGGAGACCGCGTCAGAACCCTCCCTGCTCCTCACATCCTGGCCCCAGACTTGGCACCATGCCCAGCTCGGAGCGGACACTTTTGTACTTTGAAATGGTAAATTGCTCTTCGGGTGATGGAAGGACCTCATTCTTTCCGTCGTTCCTCTGCATTTGCCTCTTCTGTTTCTCAAGCATATAGGAATTCCAACCAAATCGACTTTTTTGGATCAGGTTGGGTTAGGCCGTGTTTCATAACAGCTCACTCTAAAATCTCAGTGGCTTAACTTAACAAAAGTTTATTTCTGACTCATGCAATGTCCCCTGTGGTTACGGGCAGCTCTCCAGGACAGCTGTTCTCCATACAGTGGCTCGGCGAGCCCAGACTCCTTTGGTTTGGTGGCTCCATCATCTCAAGAGCTGGCACAGGACACACGCCCTCTCGGCCGTCTCAGCCCAGAAGTGCTTCTCGTCACTTCCCTGCAGAGCCCTGGGCCACACCTAGTCACGTGGCCATGCCCAACCTCCATGTTGCTGGGGAGTTTTCAGTGTGCCCGGGAGGGAGGGGAAGAGTGGGTGCCGGTGTGTCCTAATCATGCCTACTGTAAAGCATGGAATATAAGAGAGCTGAGTTGAAAGTGGGACAATCACCGGAGTGTGTTGTTCTTGCTAGGGAACACACATTCATGTATTTATTCATCCAATAAATATGTGTTGGGCACCTACTAGGTGCCAACCATTGAATATTTGTGGAGTATTCACCAGGTGCCAAGCATTGTCCTATGTTCTAGGGCACAGCAGTGAGCTTAAAAAGTTCCTGACTTCATAAGCTTATGCTTTATTGGGGAGAGAAAAACAATATATATATATATAAGTTGTCAGGTGGCTACATGTGCTATGGAAGAAATTAAGAGGGTAAAAGGATGGAGAGGGATAGAGGAAGTTGCTATTTTGGAGGTGATGGTAGAGGAAGTTCATGCTAATTGGAAACTGGACGAAGTAAGACAGATATACTAATACACTGGGTGAGAGAGGGAAGCAGTATTGCAGGCAAAGAGAAGACTCTGATGTGGTCTGTTCATTCATTCATCAACTATTTATTGAGGCTGGGCATGGAGGTGCAAATTTATAATCTCAGCTACTTAGGAGGCTGAAGCAGGAGGATCGCTAGTTTGAGGCCAGCCTGGGCAACTTAATGAGACCCGGTCTCAAAATCAAATAAAAAGCCGGGTGTGGTGGCGCACGCTTGTAATCCAAGTACTTTGGGAGGCGGAGACCGGAGGATCCGGGTTCGCGGCCAGCCTCAGCTCGCACACGCGCGTGCGTGCGCACGCTCTCTCTCTCTCTCTCTCTCTCTCTCCCTGTCTCTGTCTCTGTCTCTCTCTCTCTCTCTACTTAGTGAGGCCCTCCGCAACTTCGTGAGACCCGGTCTCAAAATAAAGTATAAAAAATAGGGCCGAGGGCGTAGTGCGGAGGTAGAACGCCCCTGCGTTCAATCCCCGGTACTGCAAAAAAAGAAAAAAAAATCAAATAAAAAGGGTCGGAGGTATAGCTCAGAGGTAGAGTACCTGTAGAGCTGCACAAGGGTTCAATGCCCCATACTGAAAAAAAATTATTAGGTTTTTACCACTACGTCAGACACTTTCTTATAGAGTTGGTGATGCAAACATGAATAAAACCCAGACACAGTCTCCCGCAGTCTCCAGTGCAGAGTTGTAGTTACCATTTGGATGGAGAAGGGTCAAAAAAGATGTTATACAAGAGGTGACTTGATGGTCTAAAAGTGAAAATTAAGAAAATCAACTATCAAGATAAAAGGATTATATGCATTATCTATTGCTGTATTAATGACAACAACAACAACAAAATGTGACTTATTTTCGTGGTACCAGGGATTGAAACAGGGGTGCTGTATCTCTGAGCTGCCCCCCAGCCCTTTTTCTTTTTTGTTTTGTAACAGGGTCTCAAAAAGTTGCCAAGGCTAGACTTTATTTTTATTTATTTATTTTTTTTTGCAGTACCGGGGATTGAACGCAGGGGTGTTCTACCTCCGCGCTACACCCCCGGCCCTATTTTTTTATGCTTTATTTTTTAAACCGGGTCTCACAAAGTTGCGGAGGGCCTCACTAGGGAGAGAGAGAGAGAGAGAGAGAGAGAGAGGAGAGAGG
>PVJS01002163.1:85000-87470 GCA_004027185.1 Glis glis | reverse complement strand
CGGGTCTCACGAAGTTGTGGAGGGCCTCACTAGGTAGAGAGAGAGAGAGAGATAGGGAGAGAGAGAGAGAGAGAGAGAGAGAGCGAGCTGAGGCTGGCCGTGAACCCGGATCCTCCGGTCTGCGCCTCCCAAAGTACTGGGATTACAAGCATGCGCCACCACGCCCCGGCTCCAGCTTTTATTTTTATTTTGAAATAAAAACAGGGTCTTGCTAGGTTAATGAGAGACTTACTATTTGCTGAGGCTGTCCTCGAACCTGCAATTCTCCTGTCTCAGCCTCCCAAGTACTGGGATTACAAGCGTGTGCCACCACACTTGGCTTAGGGCTTCTTTAAATATAGAAACATGAAAACACTCATTTCCTTTCAGGAAGTGGGGCATCGTTTCCTTTCTCTCTGGGGGGCAGTATCCCACAGTGGTACCAGAAGGTCCAGGTTGAATCTCAGCCTCCACCTGCCAGCTGTGTGATCTTGGACCAGTTATGATACCTCAGTTTCCTCAACAGTAAAATAAAGGAAATAAGAGTAGTTACCTGATAGAATTGTAGTGAGTAAAGAGGTGATGTGTATGAAATGTTTAATAGGTATGCAGTCAATGCTAGCTACTATTATTATTCAAATTAGGATATTTTTAGGAAATGGGCAAAGGGTGGACTCTTTGATGGCCTCTCAAATGTTGCTTATCTGTAATATTCAGCAGGTAGGAATTGGCAAGTCTGAATCTGAGCAGATAGCTGCCAAGTCTTATCTGCCAGGCACAGATCGCCATGAAATGCAATGAAGTAGGGAAGCAGCAGCTAGTGATGAGATCAAATTGTTTCTAAATGACAGGCAGGCTGGGTGTATTCTGTTTGCATAGTGAACATGCAAAGTGACATCAAATATGCCTGCATGATGCATAGGTTATTTTTTGTGTTTGTTTTGTTGAAGGGTAGGACAGGGCAGGTAGGATAGAGGGAGGGAATAGGGAATACTTATAACAGTTTAGAGTAATTGGTCAGATTTAGCTATTGTTTTTTTTTTTTTAAAGTGCTGGGGATGGAACCCAAGGCGTTGAGCATGCTAAGCAAGTGCTAAATCAAAGTTACAGCCCAGCCTAGCTATTAGTTTTGGAGTTTTTTTTTTTTTGGTACTAGGGATTGAACCCAGGGACATTCTACCTCTCAGCTACACCCCCAGCCCTTTTTATTTTTTATTTTGAAACAGAGTCTTACTAGGTTGTTGAGAGTCTTGATAAATTGCAGAGGCTGGTCTCGAACCAGTGATTCTCCTGTCTTAGCCTCCCACGTACTGAGATTACAAGCGTGCACCACTATGCCTGGCTAACTATTAGTTTTTGAAGTGTACCAAATTATCCTGCTGGGTTGCTGAGAGTGTCAAATTAAATAACGCATGGGAAAATGCTCTCTAAAAAGCAAAAAGTACCACATATATGCAAGGTGTATTTCTGTGATTTGTTTTTATCATTTGTAATTTGATTAGCTACACACAAATTAGGTCATAAATTTACCCAAGAGCTCTAAGAAACAGGAAATAGAAAAAATTCACATTTTAGGAAAATAAGCAATAATTCCATACCATTTCTGTGAACCGGTCTGTACAGGCCATCCGAACCTGTTCTGGGGTTGCTGGGCTCTTCACCCTGAAGTCCTCAGCTACATCTCTCTCTCTCCGTGCTGTGGCTACTGCGTCAGCAATGGCAAAGAACACAGAAGACCCCAGGAACATCCCAGACTCCCCAAGGCCCTGCAGGAAAACACATTTGTTTTAAAAACTTCGACATGAGATAACAAACTACTAGAAGGCAGGGCCAGGTCTTGTTCAGCATTGTATCCTTTACCCCTGTCTGAGCTACACCCCCAGCCCTTTATATTTTTTGTTTTCAAACAGGGTCTCCATAAGTTACTGAGGGTCTTGCTAAGTTGCCGAGGCTGACCTCATACCTGTGATCCTCCTGTCTTAGTCTTCCAAATACCGGGATTACAGGCATGTGCCACCATGCCGGGCTTTCCTGGTATCTTTGCTTCCTGACACTATTGACATTTGGGGCCAGGTAATTCTTTGTTGTAGACCTGTCTTGCATACTGTTTAGCTGCACCCCTGGCTTCTGCCCATTAGTAGTAAAATCTCCACCACCACTTGCAACAACCAGAATGTCTCTAGGCATCCCCAAATCTTCTGTGTGTGTGTGGATGGGGTGGGGAGAAAATCACCCTCTGGTTGAAACCTTCTGTTATAGATTCATTTCTTGGTACGGCTGAGGACCTTGAACCCCTCAGAGGAGAGTGATTTACCTAAGATCATGGTGGGGGGCTGGTGGTGAGGCTGGGGAAGGAGCCCAGGTCTTCTGAGGCCTCAGTCTAGAATTCTATCCAGTCTGCCACTTCTTCCTAAGGGTTCAGTAGCATCATAATTTTTTGGTGTGTGTGTGTGTGTGTGTGTGTGTGTTTGTGTGTGTGTGTGTGTGTGTG